>VUQG01041022.1:0-10450 GCA_015106755.1 Etia nguti | reverse complement strand
CCCTGTTTATGTATTTTCGGTAAACCATACAGACTTGGTGTAGACTCCCCTGGGTATAGCCTGTGGTATGAGGTCCGGTCAATAGCCTTGTCTTGTTCTAACTGCTTCAGACAGTCTATCACCCTCTTCCTGTAGCCACTTCCTGGGTCTCGTTTCAGGGGCTCATAAGTATTTTCATCACTGAGTAGTGACAGAATTTTCTCATGATAGTCTTTCTGGTTTAACAATACTGTGCACCTACCCTTGTCTGCCGGAAGGTTGATAGTGTCATACTTACTCATGGCCATTGATCAGTGGGTTTTGGTCAGTGGTTGTTGATCAATGGTCATGAGAATTTGCATAATTAAGATTAAGGAACTGACCTCCCCGCTCATTGTTCCTTCAGTGGGCTGGTTTCAGTCATTATGCAAATGTACTGTTTATAAGATTGGGGAAACCTGCAGTCAGCTGAGACTGAAGAAGTCACTTGGATGAGTGACGAAACGTTTCTCCCACAAAACGCTACGTCCAGATGAACAGAATAAACTTTTGGAGATTTACTTTCCTGGATGATTGAGAATGCATCAAGACATCAAGATAGTGTAATTAACAAGAAATGAAAATGAGAGTAGAGGGATAAACTGCAAATAAAGTTCAGCACACTCAACAAAACCTGAAACTGCAATCAGAGGTAACTGGAAACATGATGGTGGTTATTAACATTTTGTTAACCCGGCTCTTGTTCACAGAAAATGGGGCGTTTGACGCATGCAGGGAGCTTATTTCAGTTAAGAGGAACGAGTGGTTATTATGGAGCGCTACGAAGAATATTTAAATATTTAAAAAGAAATCTTAGCAGAAAATGCAACACTGTTGCTGCAAACAAGGCAAGAAGTGTTATGTTGGCAAAAAAAAGAATGCATAAATGTAACTGGTGTGTTCCTGCGTTGTGTCTGACAATGAAAGGTGAAAAGAAAGACCTCCAAATAAACAACTTGCCCGCTCCAGCTCCTATAACTATATATAAACATTTGGGACAAAAGCTAGCAAGACTTATCCGTTCACGCTAGCATTAACACTGCCTATATTCACAGCATCTAGTAAAGACAGGCGTAATGATGACAACAATGAACTAAAACAATCAGAAACATCAGGGTGGATTAAAGGTATAATTAGTGTTGGAAAAGAAATGACAGTGAGCTCTCCCACAGGGGGGGAGAGGCCAAAGGGGTACCCCAAATTTATAGGGTTGCACCAAAGAAGAAGAAAAGGATGAAGAGGGGCTGATAATGAACTGATGAAGATAACTACAGGCTCGGAGGCCCTTAAAGTCCAGTATACCAGGAGCAGTTTGGGGTTTAGAACACATTTTGTGTAATTATAACAACATGTAATTTATGAATTGATTTGCCCAAAACTAGGAGCTGGGCCTTCCTACTGATGTGCGGTGGCCAGTACCCCAGAGGGTATCGAAGGAGGTGTTCATTCAGCTCCAGGAGCTGAATGAAGGAGCTCCACACTTCACCCCCACACAGAGGCAGCAGTCATAGCAAAGTAGTATATTCATGGTCATAGCACAGCATAGTTCTATTAGCTCATTTATTTCACAGGGTGAACAATGTTCAGCATTCTCCTGACCTCTGGCCTCCACCTCTAGACCTCCTGGGGAAGGCTACAGAAAAATGTCTCTAGCACTAAAGGTCCCATTGAACACAGTGGACTCCATCATCTGTAAATGGAAGAAGTTTGGAACCACCAGGACTCTTCCTAAAGATGGCTGTCCGGCCAATCTGAGGATCAGGGTAGCAGGGGCTCAGTCAGGGAGGTGACCAAGAACCTGATGATCGCTCTGACAGAGCTCCAGTGTTCCTCTCTGGAGAAAGGATACCTTCCAGAAGGACAACCATTTCTGCAGCACTCCACCTGCCAGGCCTGGATGGAAGAGTGGGCAGATGAAACAAAGACTGAACTCATCTCCAGACAAACCTCTCGACATGACATGTGCATGAATGCCAAGCATCACGTCTGGAGGAAACCAGGCACTGCTCACCTGCCCAATACTAGCCCTACAGTGAACCATGGTTTTGGCAGCATCATGCTGTGGGGATGTCTCTTGGCATCAGGAACTGAGAGACTAGTCAGGGTCAGGGGAAAGATGAATGCAGCAATGGACCTCAGACTGCAGTGAAGGTTCATCCAACAGGACGACAACCCTAAGCACAAAGCCAAGACCAAAGGAGTGGTTTCAGGACCGGTCTGCGCACAGAGCCCAAATTTGAACCCGGTTGAACATCTCTGGATCTGAAAATGGCTGTGCACTGATGCTCTCCATCCAACCTGAGGGAGTTTTAAGGGTTCTGCAAAGAATAGGTGTGCCAAGCTTGTAGCATCATACTCAAAAAGACCTGAGGCTTTAATTGCTGCCAACAACAAAGCACTGAGCAAAGGCAGTGAATATTTTTTTTCAGGTTATATTTTTGTTTGTATTCCAAAGAATCTTTTTTTCACTTTGTCATTGTGTGTAATCTGAAAATTGTTCTGACTCATGTCTGTGTAAACCCTGTGAATGGGTGCTTTTGGACTGGTGGAACTATTTATAATTCTAACAGCTGTTAGAGGAAATTACCCCTTCTTTCCTGTTCATACTGGAGATACTGAGCGTGGCTGCGATTCCTTGAACTTCTTCTGGGGCTATTTTTAGTTCCTAGGATATTTTTCACAACACGTGAAACGTTTGTCACCATTTTATACGAGGAGTCTGCAACATGCGAGAGAAAACATGAATCTAAATTTCTGCATCACACACAACCATACTGTTAGTTTGTTGGAATCTGCCAGCTGTTGCACACCACATTCATGAAACATGTTTTACAGGAGAACACAGCAAAAACACAGAGCTCTTTTTTTCAGATTAAACGAGGTGTCGCCAGCCGTGACTGTGACGACCTGCTGCTGATGGTAAAAACAGGTGCGTGTTTTTAAGGCCAAAGACCAGTGAGTTGCAGAGCTCTGTAACGCTCCACATTTACTCCTAATCATATTTTCCTAATGCAGAGATCAGAGTTTAGAATACAGAGAGGCAAAACCAGTGTTGTCCTCACAGTTTGCTTCACAGACATCAGCCCGCTGACTGTGAGTGTCTCAGCTGCTCTGGCACGCTGTTCCTCGTGCAGCCGAAGCCGTTAATTATGGCAGCCGGTTCACAGTTTCGATAGCAGTGCTTTGGCGCTCTGCGACATCCCAACTGTCAGTTTAATCATAGAGCGCGGGGTCGACGACGCCGACCGCGCCAGGCTGGCTCTGCCTCGCCTCATCCCACACTGAAAAAAATACCAAAACCCCAGTTTCTCAACGTCTGTGACTCATGATGTGTCACGGACATGGAACCCACAGCGTGGGCTGAAGTGAGTGTCGAAGTGAATTGTGGGTCAACAAGGTGTAAAGTTCAGCATCAGGTTAATACCAAAGAATTTACATGACTTC
This sequence comes from Etia nguti, assembly GCA_015106755.1. Taxonomy (NCBI): domain Eukaryota; kingdom Metazoa; phylum Chordata; class Actinopteri; order Cichliformes; family Cichlidae; genus Etia; species Etia nguti. The sequence goes on along the minus strand of VUQG01041022.1, from coordinate 6,988 downwards.
TTTATTAGCTGTAAATCAGAGGATTGGTGGGGTTCTGCACGCATTAGGTCATTACATCACTGCAAAAATCTCCATCTTATCAAATCATTTGTGTCTGTATCAAGTCCTAAAATCAGTCTTTGTCTGTTTTATGTGTTTGTAATTCAAGTTCTCAATGTTTGTATTTTAACACATGAGATAATAAGACCAATCTATTTGTTGTTTTTAATGAATGAATGTTTTAAGACCCGGGCTGAACATGACTCTTCTTGCAGTGTGCAGGATTCCTCCACTTCATTCGCTTCATCCGGTGGTTTATGTTTCGTGGTTTCCAAAAACAAACACACAGTACAGTAGAGCACGGCATCAGGAGCAGCGTGACTTGGTTCAAGCAGAGTGCACTCTGAAGTAGTTTGCTCCCAAAGCAAAGCATCAGATCACATCCGTACCAGCTATAGTGGTGATGAACCTGGTACATGTCGTATCCATCCATCCATCCATCTTCTTCCACTTGTCCGGGGCCGGTCGCGGGGGCAGCCCAGACCGGCTGTCCCCAGCCACCTCCTCCAGCTTGTCCGGGGGAACACTGAGGCGTGACATGTTGTGTGATTGCACTAATTAAATGAACCATCACAACCCAGGTCTAACTTGCAGGAAATGAACACGAAGGTTTCCCCTCATAATCATAATATTAGTTTGTACAGTTTAAACCCAACCAGCTAGTTATTGATGACTCAGCCTGATAAAGCAGTTTTTCATTCCTCAGGTATACGAGCATTTTTTGATAATTACACTTAAATAGTTTTCAGCGCCTGTATATGCATGAGTTGAAACAACAAAATGAGCTGCTGTAGCTGCTGTACCAGAAATCCGTGGTTAGATTTGGGCACTAGAATCTACTTGGTCTATCCAAACAAACTGGTAGAGTTAACGCACTGAAAACTGGTTAGGTTGAGATGGGAGAGTTATTCGGTTGGGTTTTGGCTTTAAAATCTGAACCTTATTCGTGGCAGCAGAAAATTTAACAAAACTCAAAGTGAGGGAGTGAGAACAACCTGAAACTGCACTCCTGTGTGAGTTATGGTGGTAAGACTCCTGCAGTGGCCCTTATGTGTAATTTTATTGCTGTTTCTAAGTGAAAACTCTTAGAAACAGCAACCATGGCGATAACAGCTGACTGACTCTATCATTTATACCTTGGGATTAATTCCTTTAATTGGTTTTTGGCTTAAAGGGAAATTTCATTTATAGATACGGCCATTGTAATTAGGAAGAATTGCACAGTAAACAAAAACACAATATCTGACAAGTCCAGGTAAATATCTTTGATGGTGCAGATAAACTTCAGTGACAAGAGGAGTTTTCAGCATTAGAGCAGACAGTACAGGTGTTTGGATGAGTTTATTTCTGAACAGCTGACTATACGGTGTGTTGTTAAGCGTTTTCCTCGCCCGCAGCTGCCACTCGAGGTCGATGTGAGTAAAGATACTAAAACGAGCTCAGAACATCGAGTGAAATCACACAGCAGCTTTTCATTTGCACTAAATCCTGTTTGCTTTTGTAAAAGGCTGTTGGTGTTCAAAGAAGGTTTGCTGTTCCCGGAGGCTTTTACTGTGAAGCTTTCTCACACACACACACACACACACACACACCCAGCGACACATCAGAAGTGCTGCCTGAATTTTGGAAGGCTCATTAATGGTCCATTTCTGTGTGTGTTGATTTGATGTGTGTCACCCGCCACCGTGAAGTGGCAGAAAATACGACATCCTGTCCTGGAGAGGGTCAAAAATAGCTGCTCATTAACTCACACACACACACACACACACACACGAAAATACGACCGACGTTATTAGCTTTTTGCCTGTTCTGCAGTTATCGTGAGCTACAGCACTTTTTCTAAAAGGCTACATGGAAAAATAAAAATGCATTTTTCAGATAATATTTTGTACTGAAGAGAACTGTTTTTTTTCCATTTGGAAATATTTGGACTCTGTGGCATGGCTAGATAGAGCGAACTCTCCACCCTCCTCTGTCCATATGTGGAAAGCTACAGTAGAGGCTCAAAGCAGCAGAAAGCCACATGAACTCTAGCTCTACTCCAGCACAGGACTCGACTCAAGTGTTTGGCTCCACTTCTGTTTTTTGCCACAACTACATTTAACGGGAAGACGGACGAATTATTCCAGAATTATTAGCAATTATTAGCATATTTAGTCAAGAAAGTCTGCACCGAGTTTTTCATATTAATCATCTGAGGGTTAGTTTTGCTGGATGACAACAGACTCAAGCTTCAGAGTTTGAAAAGTGAAGTTACTGTGGAAGCCCCAGCAGGGGGCGACTTCTCTGCTTGAAGATGAATCTTAAGCTCTTTTTCCTGTTGAGTTTGGCTTCAATTGGTAATAACAAGTCTTACTGAATAGAACAAAGTGCTTATTTCTAAAACTCTGCTCACAAAAGAGGATAAATCAATCTATGATTCAGGTGGGTCTGCATTGTGATTGGCTGAGTCTTTGTGCCCATCAGTTTGTCGGTCAGAGCCGGAACAGAAAAACAGCAGACGCCTCAAGCTTCAGGTGTGACCTCGCTAACCAACGGGTGAGGCTACGCTAGCTATATCCGTGTTTTATATTAAATCTGTTTGGAAGACAGTCAGGTTGGAGGGTTGGATGCAGAGCAGGCAGGCGGGCACAAAGGTCGGGAGCTTCCACGTAGTAATTTAGCCAAGTTTAGCCACAAAGGGAGGGTAACCATCAAGGACTCAGACCCAGAGGTATTCTGAGGGCTTCAACAGCAGCACAATAGCACATCAGGTTTTGAGGCTTCAGTGGACTCAAATGCATCAAAACTGGACATTTTTCAGCATCAACAGCATGAATCCGTGGACTCAGTCTATGTTTATGTCACAAAGCACACGTCGCTTTATCCGACATGGCTTCACAAACATGACGGCGAGTTCAGTGGCCTCCCCAGACACCAGATCTGAATCTTAGTAGACCTCTGTGGAACTGGAGGCTGGCAGGATGAACGTGCAACAATGCAGAAATAATCTGATGCAATCATTCTCAAAGGAAGGTTTCCAACATCTTCTTGAAGTCAGAACGTTTACGGTGATCCTAAAAATGTGCTCGTTTGGTTTTACTATCGCTTTGTCAGCTCTGCTCTTTTATTTTGAAGCAAATTTTCCCTGATTTGGCAGGAAGCTGCAGAGAGAGACCCGGCGACAGTCGAGGAGACTGACGGGATTCTGGAAGTCGACGTGTTTTGTCAGCTGTGCCGGTCAGACGGGAGGAAGCTTCAGAGTCGTCAGGGCTGGGTGACGCTCCGGACGCACGACATGTGACACAGCGTGTGAGCGCTCAGAGACTCCATACATCAACCTGACAGCATTCAGCCTGGGAGGTCGAGAAATGGTGCTGCTGCTGACAGAGGAGACGGGGTGGAGATAAAACAGAGCAGTCCTTATGTAAACATGCCTTCATGAAGTACAGCTTCAAATCTATTGGAAGATAAGAGAAGTCTGTTGTATTTGATTTACAAATGAGCTGCAAAACAAACCTAAAGAGATTAAGGAGCACTCTGGAGCCTGATGACCTGCAGTTATTTTTAAATGCCTGATTATTCATCTTTGGGTTAGATTTGGTCACTCACATTGTAGAGATGAATGCGTCTTTGAATATGGCAGCAAACTATAGCTCAACACAGACCCCCAGGTGTGGGAGTCTTATGAAAAGATGACTGTTGCTTTGTGTTGGAAGTGAAGGTCACTGTGTAAGTATGTGTAAGTTCAATAAGAAAGATGTGTAATCACTCATCTGTCAGTGTTCGGCTGCTAGTCTATCCTTTACGTCGCTCCCATGTTTCCCACCTTGTCAAACTCAACACGGACTTCATTACTCTGGTGCAATCCTTTTCCGCAGTCCGCAACCCAATCAGCCTCCGCTCTGTGTGCTTTAAATATCAGTGCTCTTCTATCATTCTAGTTTTCAGACTTTCCCTCGTGTAAGCACCTCCTTCTCATCTCCACCCTATCCTGCTCACTCAGTCTTCATCTTCACCATCGTCAGCGTCTTGGCTCTGGGACGTCCTGTCCTAACTCCTATCCCTGCTTGGGACCCTGTTCTACTATGACTGTCAATGGATTAACTCAATTAACTTAACTGAATCATGATCAGTTCTCCGAAACAACCTTTCCTCATTGAATTTACATATATGAGCAACTGCTGCAGTCATTTTTTCAAGCCTCATCTCACTGTGATGTGACATTTTGGCTTCATCTACATGTACAGGTGTATTTCATATTCAATTCAGGCTACGTCCACACGTACACGGGTATTTTTGAAAACACAGATTTTTCTGTGCCTTTGGGTCTTTCGTCCACATGTAAACAGCGTTGTGGGTCACTGAAAACAGAGAATTTAAAAAACTCCTGCCAGGGTGGAGATTATCGAAAACTCAGTTTTTGCGTTTAGGTGTGAACGAGGAAAACGTAGATTTAGTCACGCAACGTCAAAGGTTTGCGCCGTTTTTGACGTCACGCTGTGCACCATGTTATTGTTCACATGAGACAAATTTCTACAATAAAATACTGTTACTGTTAATCTTACTATCGGCAGTTTTCACATGCTTACATACACATGCAGTTACTGTCCCTCCATTTAGAAAGACAGAGGCGTCAGAGTGAACTTCGGTTGTGGCTTCAACATTCAGCACAGACGCTGTCACAATCCAAATCCCGACCAAATCTCGGTTTTGAATAAATTTTTTTTTTTTTTCAAATGAAATGTATGTATATAGTATGCATTTTGTTCATTCCTAAGTTGTGAGTCTACACCAGCCAAAATATTGTATTTAGTTATTAACATTTGAAATGATGAAGGAACTTGAAAAATAACACAAAACTAGCTGCCTTTTCAGAAAAACACAAAAACTTTTCAGAAGTACTAAAGGTTCTGTGAGTGTACAAAACCCTGTTTACTCTTTTCCTCCCAGGCTTCTAGACTTCTGATTAGCCAACATTTCTACACAGTTAGGATTTGGCATGTTCTTGACAGTGTTTGACTTCGTTTTTGGCGTTTACATGTGGAGAGAGATGCTTTTCAAAACTGCACGTGTGGACGGGATTTTTTTCAAAAACGAAAACGGAAAATCTCAGTTTTCAAAAATACCCGTGTACATGTGGACGTAGCTTCAGTTCAGTTTTATTTATATAGTAAGCAGCTACCTGCCATGACTGGTGAGGGGTGAGAGACGAGAAACACACTGTTGAAGTGCGTGTAATCTGAGTAAGTAATTGAACAAACTGTGGCCGGCCAGAGAAATATGAGGTAAACCAGGCGAGTGCTGTATTGTTGAAGCCAATAGATGTTAATCTATGAAGAAGGGTGCGGTGAGGTCGTAAGGTCAAGGATAATGAGGATAATGATGAGTCCAGTGTCAACTGCAAGCAGAAGATCATTTGTGATTTTTACTGGAGCTGTTTCTGTTCTATGAAATGAACGGAAGCCAGACTGAAACTGTTCGTACAAGTTATTTCCAGTGAGATGTCTATGAACCTGTGCAGCCACTATCTTTTCGAGAATTTTGGCTAGGAAAAGCAAATTTGAAATCGGCCTGAAATTATAAAAAATTCATAGAGTCTGAACTATTCTTTTTCAATTTTGGAGCTTTCATTCATTGCAATTTTAAGAGATAATGGAACGGAACCAGAGATAAGAGAGGAGTGTAGGATATTAGCGGAGTGAAAGTTTAACAAGATTAGTGGGCAGAGGAGCGTTTCGTCCTCAATATATGATCGGAGACCAGACCCAGAGGCTACATCCAGTTTTCATAGTCTCTGTGAAAAAGATCCATTTTGAATGTTAGTGAATACAGATCAACAGAATAGACCCCAAAAACTCTGCTCTTCATAAATCAAACTCATTCAGCTTCATGTTGTTCCGAGTCCTCAGTGCCTGCAGCTCAAACGCCAAACAGAACAACGGACACAACAACTGAATGAAAGTTCAGTGAATGGAGGTTTACTCTGGTAGAGCAGATGGATAAACAAATCCTCATGCTCGACTGCTCTTTAAACAAACGTCCAAGCTGTCATTTTTGACACTGCTTTGATGTTGGCTTTGAATCAGAGAGACATCGAGGACATCACTGAAACATTTATAGTCAGAATCAACATTATAAACTGAGAAAATCACAGATTTTCATGTTGGAACAGTGACAGCATCATAGTATTCACAGTGTCAGCTGGTGGCAGTCATATTTCACCCTGTGGCTACAGCAGCAGAGATGTAGGTCAGTGTGCTTATAGCTGTCTTGGCTAACTGTATCCATAACATGAATTAGCATGTTAACGGTTGCTCTGATGAAAAGAGATGCATTGCTGCTCTGAGTAGACCCATAAATGATGTTGTACAGCTTTGGGTGGAAAAAGCTTTTTAAACCATATTTTGGGGCCAAATTTAAAAGTAAAACCATCTTTTTTTTTTTTTTTTAAATATTAGATTTTACTGGTGATTCATTGTACTCAATTTCAAAATAACAGCCCAGAGACATGGCAAAAATTGTGACACCAAAGTGAAAGACTTCTTTGTGAAATTCATATTATACAGGGTGGGCCATTTATATGGATACACCGTAATAACATGGGAATGGTTGGTGATATTAAAGTCCTGTTTGTGGCACATTAGTATATGTGAGGGGGCAAACTCCTCAAGATGGGTGGTGACCATGGTGGCCATTTAGAAGTCGGCCATCTTGGATACAACTTTTGTTTTTCAATAGGAAGAGGGCCATGTGACACATCAAACTTATTGGTAATGTCACAAGAAAAACAATGGTGTGCTTGGTTTCAACGTAACTTTATTCTTTCATGAGTTATTTACAAGTTTCTGACCACTTATAAAATGTGTTCAATGTGCTGCCCATTGTGTTGGATTGTCAATGCAACCCTCTTCTCCCACTCTTCACACACTGATAGCAACACTGCAGGAGAAATGCCAGCACAGGCAGT
>VUQG01041017.1:0-40634 GCA_015106755.1 Etia nguti | reverse complement strand
CGGTGGGTTGGGGGGGGGGGGGGGGGGGGGGGGGGGGTGATTTTATAAAACTCTGCTATGACTCCCTGAGCCCCTGCCTGTATTTCACATAATGTCAAAACTCATCTCATCAAAACGTGGACAATTACAGCAATTACCACAGCTGCTCATCTGGTGGAATTGAAGGGATGTTGAGTTTTTCACAAGAAAGCACATCTCAGGCAGGCTCAGCTTCCCAGCGGAGCTGGCTGAGGAGCCAGACATCTCTATGAAAAGCTCTGCCATACAGAAGTCTGGATGTTCATATCAAAAACTAAAGTACTGCAAACATGATTTCAAAGACTCTTTTTTGTTCTCATTTAAAACAGCAGTGTAATTCTTCTAGTGGACAAAGGAGTCAAGGTGAGGTAACACTGGAAACTACAAACTGTCAAGATGACGCTTTGCTTCATATATTTTCCCACCAATAGCTGTGGGCACTAAGTGGCACTTAGGGTGACTTGCAGTGGGCGATTGCTGCATGAGTGAGTAAAGAGCTCTGACAAGGGCTCTAACCCTTTGGCTCTTTTACACAAACGTGAGGCTCAATCTAGACTTGGATCCATGCATCTCCAGAAATGGCAGTACAAGATCACATCAATGCTGGCTGGAAGCTGCATTGATGTGACACTAGCGTCAGTGTCTACAGGAGCGACCAATGCATAAAATTCACTGATGATTCTGTGACGCAGCCCACAGATTTTCTTTTCTTTTTCTGATTTTCTTCCCCTGAAATTTCCCCAGGTTCTTCTACACAACATTTAGGTTTCAAACAGAAATGGTTAAAATGGTTCTACAAAGGCTCCAAGCCGTAACTGACATGTATGAACAGTCATCGTCCCTTTAAACACTTACCGATGACCACAAGGACAAAGATGGCGGTGGCCACGCCTGCGCTAATGTAGAACATGATACTGATATGATGTGCCAGCTCGTCCAAGTCATCCACGTTAGGCACGAGGATGGGTGGAACCAGGAACCCAATGGCAATACCTAACTGTAAGTGAGAGACACACAATTAAGAAAATGACCCTATGAACTGAGGTGACGCCTGTACACGCACACAAACAAACACACACACACGTCCAAATTTTAAAAAGCTATAACACCAAACATGTAATTGAACACATAAAGAACCAGAAAAGAAAATGTGAGTTAAAGCTTTGGGGAAGGGTAAAGTTTGGACTTTTGTATGATGCCCTGTAAAAAGCAAAAAACACCCCAAAAACATAAATAAAAAATTAAATAAGTATTTGATGCAGAAAATGTCAACGCCTGTGTGGCATATGACTGACTGCTGCAATCAGTGTGAGTGATGGTACACCTCTTATTATAAAACATCAAATATATGCTTATTTGCCATATTTAGCAAAATGAATAGCATGATCCGTCTGTAGTCTTTGTTTAACAGAGACAGGTAACACAGTAAATCACCATTTTTGTAAACTGCCTGACACGAAGATTACATGTCACTAAATTTGACTTTTAAAACCCCAGCTTCCCCAGCCAACCTCAGTGAAAAGCAACACTTCTAGTGGATCTTGGGTATATGGGAAGGGAGTGGGGGTAAACATTCCAAATTTGAATACCACAGCAGCAGTGACAACATCCTCGGCTTCCTACAGTCACAAGAACATTCCAGAGGGGACACCGGCCGCGGTCCCTCCACTCTAGGGGAAAGGTGAGAGAAGGAAAGGTGACGAGATACGTTCCCGATTGTAAGGAACAAACCTGTGAAGTGTTTGACGAGTGGAAACACAGAAATATGTATGATCCCTTCAGTCGCCCGAGAATGTTACACCCACTGTTACCCCTGTTGCCTTCTACAGCCTTCAGACAGATTAGAAACTTCACTATAATGCTTACATTGTTGCCAGTGTACTAGCAAAAGCTAGAAAACATTCACAACAGACAGTCACAGTCACACATTTGAACCAAACTAAAGACTTCATATAACCTCTTGAAAACTATGCAAAACAGGCGTGTTACTCGTTGGCTCCAAATTACAGTGACCTCGCTTGAAGTTACTGTTTGATCTTCAAAGCATCACAGGCTTTTATGGAACCCTTACCTAATTTTTTGCTAATGTGAACTATTTCTAAATGTCCAAGGTATTACATAAAACGACTTCAGCCTGAAAACTTGGAAGCATCCAGTTTTAGGGACTGCAGCCAAAGCAATTAAGCCATGGTGAGCAAGTAAACATCGACAGCAGTGTGTTCTCTTCATCTTCATCGGCAGGGAACGGGTTTAAAGCACAAAACAAGAACATTCATGACAAGCGCCGGTGTTTGGTGTTTGGTCTAATGATGGTGGGAGAGGACACGGTTCAGCTTTGGAGGTTAAAGGGCACCACAGCGTGCTCAGAGCGGTCAATAAGAGGAGAAAAGTGTTAGAGACTGTGGAGAAATCACAAAGCACTGATATGTGGCCTAGTACAGCACATGTGCTCTGTTCATTCACTTTACTTTAGATATGACTTAAAATGGCATAAAACTATCACTCTCTATGTTTTGTGGGTAAATTTAAGATAAAGTAGATTTCATTTGGTGCATGTTGACATTTCCTGTGACCTTTTCGGAATTTTCAGATGATCTTGTCTGTCTAATGCTGTTCTCAGGATTTTTAGAGAGAAAGCAAAAGCACTGACACACACCCGACCCAGCAGACCTGACTACCTTGCCATGCACACAGCACTCTTAGTGGAATCTCACTGTACAGTTAATTTACCCAAGGTGAGGAAGCTTGCTCAGAAGCAGGCAGCTCAAGCGGTGGAAGTCACCTGCCATCCCCAGCAATTTCCCCCTGGCTAGAAAGAACAAACCAAGCACACATACAGACACAGAGGAAGTCACTTTGACCACTTAGACAATACCGGTATCCCTTTTTTTTTTACTGGAAAGAGCTATACTCTGTTCACTTCTCTCCCTCTACCCTCCTCACAGTTTGGAACTCTCTGTCAGACAACGGTTCCCTATCACATATTTTCTTCTAGTTTCTATCGACAGATTTAAGAATGAAGAATTTATGAATTCATATTTTGATACTGGTTATCCAAGTAATGCTTAAACAGTAAAAATACTCAGTGAGGAGAGAAAGCTTAATGTAAACTATGCCCTTCTACTTCCCATATACTGCTTGCCTGGTATGTGAAGAACTTTAATAGAACTGAAATTGTTCAGCATCCAGCATGCTAACATGTACTGCATGCTGGATTCATTCCTTCTTTAAGATCCTTTACTCTGAAGGGATTACCGGCCATTAGTTTTCACCAGCGGCAAAGAAAGTGACTGGCTTTGTTAAATGTGCGGACTCTGGAAGAAGGTTGGAAAGAAGATTGCACAGGAGCAGAGACACTCAATCACAAATCAAGATGGCTTTACCTAACAGAAACATGCTATTTTTTAAATATACTCCACAAAGAGTTAAAGACGACAGAGCTCTCATTCATTCTCTCCCACTTTAAAGAAGAAAAGTTAATAACACCATACACACCATACACACATTTTTTTTTAACCCAGCAGGTAAACAAAGACACACCTGATTTCCCAGAACCCCAATGGAACAGGCGGTGGACACTTCCTGCTGCCCGAACCACAGGGATGCAAGTCTGGAAGGAATGCCCAGGATATAAACCGTGGCCACCGAGCACACGAACTGTCCAAAGAAGGTCAAAGCAAACATGCTGGGGTCCGCCGAGCCCGTCTTGATCCAGGCCCCGATGCAGTTGTAGGCAGACCCCACCACCACAACATCTCTGATGCCCCGATTGTCGAGGAGCCACATGACGGGCAGGATGAGAGGGATGTAGGTGAGGAAGTAGATCATGGAAAGCCAGTCGATGGCCAGGGTGCCAATGCTGTAGAAGCGCATGAAGATGTTGCTGATAATACTGTACTGCAGCCACATGAAGGCGTTGCTCATGGAGTAGGCGCTGAAGATGAAGAGCATCACCCACCGCCGTTTGTACAGCCTGGTCTCCATGAGCGGAAAGAGCCGCACGGTGTCGATGGCTGATGGCTCCAAAGTGTCATCACCATCTCCCAGAGGCAGGCAGTGCGCGTATTCTCGCAAGCTGTTTCTCTCTTTCCCTGTTGGGGTGCAATCATTGCTCCTGGCCTTGTCGAGGCTGTCCGCCCACTCGTGAGAAAGTTCATCCTGAGAATTCATGTTGCTCCCAGTGAAACTCTTCCCTCTTCCTTCAGGCTTCTGTGACTCTCAACAGCTGAAGGCAAGAGCAAACAATTCTTCTTGTGTGTGCACTCTTTTAACACCGTGGCAGCTTACCTGACTAAGCCCTCCCACCCAGCAGGCACTTCCTAAATGCTGATCATAACCAAGCTCGCCCGCTGATCCCAAACTGGAGATTACTTCCTATTACTTCTGGCTGATTTACCAGAGGTGAATCTGGGGTGCAGTTTAAATATAATGAGCAGTATGTGAGTAGGCTCTGATTTCAGTCAACAATTACATAACCAGTGTCAAATGTCGGGGTTCGGCCTTCTTCTCTGGTGGTTTTAACACCAAGGATGCATTTTACTTTTCATTTAAAACTCCTACTTCCATGTGAGATCGCATAAAATCATAGCATGTAAATGTAAGGACGAACTAGAAGAGCAACTTGGTTTTATTGCTAAGTATAGGCACATGAAACTCACACATACATAAATGTGTCAGAAGAGTTAAAGTTGATTGAGAGGAATGCTGAATGTGCAGGTAATTACTATCCTACCCTTTTTGTTACATCACAGCTGCCATGCTGTGACCACGGAGGGGAAGTGTCCCTGAGCACTGAAACATGAAGTGACGGTAACACACTGCTTGTAGACCAGTTATTAAGGTTGAGTGTTTCTGGTTGCTAAATTAGATTTACCAATGTGCAATCACTTTGTATTATGTCATCTGTCTCTGGCATCACAATACTGGCAGACCTGAAGGTGGTCAGTTTACACAGTGCAGTCAGGAGGGATTAGCACAGTGACACATTTATGTTGTGTTAAGTCACATGCCAGTGCACTGCTGGTATGAGATTCAGCTTTAATTTGAAGATGTTTATATCCACATCTCATTGAGCAGTGAAAGACACTTTTTTGAACACTTTCATCCAGTTTTACAGGCTAAGTGCAAAATCTTGTTTAAATTAAAATTATTCATTAATTCACTGGACTCAACTCTCGCTTTTATACCCAAGTTTGAGCCAGCAAACTTGACTTATCTAAGAATTAATCTAGCATAACATTCAACTACAAAAACAAGTTTTTCTGTTCAGGAATGCAAGTAAATAAGTGTCATTTGGCATCTTAATCAAAAAATAATAATGGGCTACTATTATTTTTTCTGTTTCTTTATAAATCAACAACTTTGAAAAATCAAGCAAAACAATAATAATTATATTTTATCAATAAAAAAATCATTTTAATTAAAGCGCTTGTGCATACTGGTGGATTAACCATTACAGAAACACAGCAGTGCAAGCAAGCTTCCAAACTGTAGCACATGTCCTGTATAGAGATAAAATTAAATGCTTACATTAGAGTCGACTAATATAATGTGATGCATTTCCTCTTGCTAATTTCAAACTGTTATATAAATGCAGCCATCTAAGCAATGGCTACTGAGGGTTTAGTGGAGTGTAACACATGTTTTAATAACTGCAATGCTGCTGCAGGGATACCTGCTGATATTTTGAGGGCTTTTCAGCTGTATACTATTATTAAAACAACAGCTATTAATTAATTATTAGTTACTCAGTTTTTTTAGTTGGCTTCTTAGATAAGATGGAAATTTGGTGAAGTGTGGCTTAAATGTGTATCTTAAACGTGTAGTTAGCCGAGATGGTAAGTCAAATTTTCAAGTATCTGTACTTTAGTTGAGTGTGTATTTTTGTGACAACTTTTTACTTTTATTCCCTACATTTTTAGACAAGTATCTGTACTTTCTGCTCCTTACATTTACAAAACAGGCTCGTTACTTTTGGTTTAACACTTCTGAGGGAAGATATTATTGCACTGCAATGTGCGCCTTCAAATATTAACTAATTTGAGGATGAATGGAGGAAACAGTTACACACAATAGAAATTACTGTGAACCATGATCATTTTTTGCCCACGCTTGAGACACTTAGACTTGAGACTCTTAGGGCACCCCCACCTGCCGAATTCCGCTTTAATTTAAAGCCAAGTGACTCATATTTCACAGATGAGTTTTTCGTGAGTTTTTTTCTGACTGTACTCACGTGGATGCACGACAAGGTGACACTAATGACCTTCTAATGTGTGCAATGAGTCCTTGAATCTATATAACCGCTATATAAAAATTACTGCTCTTTGACTTTGTCAACAATAGAGCACAAAAACGACTGGTCAAAGCCAGCGATCATATTGTTTTTAAGTTCTTCGATCGTGTCATAAGGTGGTGTTACTGACAAAAATGTTTAACCTCCATTCAGAGACAAGGACAGTAGCTCAATCAGCTGTGATTAATTATGATCATATTAGTCTTGTTTTCAAAATAAGGCATAATATACTGTTTGCTAAACAAATCAAACACTAATACTTGCATTAATCAAAGTAATTAAATATTAAAATGTACTATATTATTAAAAAGTGTTGCTGGACGGAATATGATTCGTAACAACAAAGTAATAACAATACAGTAGTGAAATCCAATCATCACACTGAAGGGTGCTGTGTGTTAATGAGTAATAAAGTCCAACATCTGGCTCTAAACCTGTTTTTTTTCTTTTCTTACAGTGCGTCTTTAAGCACGCTGGAAATTTCCAGGCTCCATTTACACCCCCTCTGTGTGAAATCCACTGAAGGATCGAAGGGAAGTAAAGAACAGTCAAAACCTCACTCGTGATATTGAAACTACAACCGCAAAAGCGCGTCACCGAGCGTCTTTAGGGAAACACTGTCACGTAAATATTAAATGGTAAACTAACAGTGTCTGAATGAAAGACGAAACAGTAGTTGCGGAACAACCAGGTTTGCTTTGTTGGCATTGCTCTTGCTTTATTCTTATACAATCGGAGCAATAAATCGGTTAAACACTACTGATAAGCCGATCGTAAAATAATTTCAGGGATATCCTGCTCCATATCGGAAACATTTTATTATTTTTTTGGCATTTATGGCTCACGATCAGACTTTATACTTCCTGGAAGAATATGATGAGTTAGCTGTGTGAACATAGATATGGGGCGGGGATCAGTTAATTTAATGTGAGATTTTTTACATTAAAGTGTAAACAAATAGTTCAAAAACAAATCTGGGAGTTTACTATACCTGGGGAAGGACGGCATGGAAGTAAATACACTGACCCAGCAAAAGATGCCGACAGCGTGCACGTCATTTCCCATTTGGATGCCTCATTCAAAACCAGCCCGGTCTCTCAGCAAAAAAACATGAAATAGTTGGCGTTTGTGTTCGTGGATAGGGATCTTCACGTTTTTTCGTGACGAGCAGCACGACTTTGTGACTGTCGTATTTCGACAGGAAGTCTAGGCAAACGGGGCAACCAAGAAAACAGCGAAGGATTAACCATTGGATTTCAGCGCAAACGGTGATATTTTTCTAAACCTGACACAATATATGTATATATTTTTTTTTAATTGGCTAAATCAACAAAGTAGTTTTTACGTCCCAAATCTAACCCAGTACTTGAAAATGCTAAAAATCAATAACAAAGTAATATATTTTCACTTAATATGTTAAAAATGAACACAAATGCACTCTTTTTAAAGGCCATCAGGGGATGTTACCTGTTGTTGCTAAAAGACTTCCGGTGACGTAGAACCCTATGGGAAAATGGCTCTCTGAACACTTTCCCGATGACTTTATGGGTTCAGCTGCTCATTTTAGGTCATACTGAATAAAACGGTTCTCCTACTCTGTGATAAGAGAACTAATAAATTAAGAAATCTCTGTTTCTATGTCTAAGTGTATGTTTCCTTTTACAGTTTAGATTAGACAAAATTAAACTTAAATACGAATTGAGTTTATTACTGGATCCCCAAAAAGAGCAGTGTCAATTTTAAGTCTTTTGGGTGGGTTCTTCTCCACTGCTGTGCAGGGGTGTAACTAAAGGGGGAACTGGGGTTCCTCCAAGAACCAACCTTAGGGGATTTTTTTTTTTAAAGAAAAAAAGATGTATGTAGATGTACAACTTCAAAGCATTTAAAATCATGTTTAGAGGTACAAAAATGTTTGTTGCCTGACTGGATACTTATTCCCTTTTTTAATTACTGTGATTGAGGTCAGGGGTTAAAGTGGGCCAGAACAATACACAAATGCATTCTGGCACTTTTATTTAATGACCAATTACAATTACTAGATAGGCAGGTTAAGGCATATTACTGTGGAATGATTTCATTTTTCATGCGTTACAGCTTAGCATTGCTTCATGCTGGCATGGAGATACTTGCTCAATAGGAAAATAATGACATCCCATTATACCCTCAGCACATCCTTTTTTCTTCTCATGTCTGTGATGTGTTCATGGTACAGATGTAGGTAAAGTTGTGATACTTCAGCGTCTGTCTAGCACTACAGAAGGGGCATGAAGGGAGTAATGGTTTTAAAGTAGGTAATTTCAAATGCAACATTTCTAAAATTTCAATAAATAGCAGCAAAAACACCAACTGCTTCTGTACAGTTAATCACACAATGTGTCTGCTAGCTAAAGGTACAGCTGCTGCATTTCCCAGGAAGAGGGGAAAAAAACCCATGTGTGACACTGACTGATGGAAGAGGGCAAAAGAGGAAGATAAGAGATTTTCAGAGTTAAGGAAATCTCAGGTAGTGATAATTTGGGAGATGGAAATTCAAGTCTTACTGGTAAAGTCCTAATTCATTTTAGAGTGTTTAATTCAGTATTAACATTATGTATATATTTGAGTTATACATAATCTGTTTTTGAATCAAGGTCATTATAGTTCACTAAAAGTTTAAAAAAAAACTTAAAAAAATTAAATATGCGAAAACATTTTACTTAACTAAAATAAAAAGTAAAAAAAAAATAGACTTTGAAAAAAAATAAAACTGAAATGATTTTGTGAACTTGGAAAATGAACTAAAATAAAATAAAAAAATATAGAAGAAATATCCTCAGTTTTAGTATTTGTTAGTTTGGTAAATGTTTTATTACAACTTTCCTGATGTAGCATTGATGCACGTGTTTTATTGAGACTTTGGATGTCTACAACACTGGGAGTCATCTGCTTTCAACAAATTCTGTTTTTTATTGTAATCCCTGTACTGACTTTCACTGGCATATGCCCCCCATACAGAAAAACCAACACTGAAACTAATACAAACTAAACTAATATTAATCATTAAAAAAACAAATCTAAACTGAAATAAGAAAGTCCACTCTGGAAACTAATAGAAACTAAACTGAAACAAAAGTCAAAGTGAAATAAAAATAAAAACTAATGACCCGCTCCAGTTTGCATACAGAGCTAACAGATCAACTGAAGACACCATTGTTACAACGCTCCACACCACCATCTTTCACCTGGAACAACAGGGGGGTTACGCCAGGCTGCTCTTTTTTGACTTTAGCTCTGCTTTTAATACAATTCTCCCGGACAGACTAATAGTAAAATCACTGGATATCGGACTTCCTTCTACCACCTGCCGCTGGATCATAGACTTTCTCTCGGACCATGTACAGAGAGTTAGACTGGGGCCTCATCTTTCCTCAGCCCTCAGCCTTAAAACCGGCTCTCCACAAGGCTGTGTACTAAGTCCCCTACTGTACACTCTGTACACACATGACTGTGTCATTACCCACCCAGACAACACAGTCATTAAGTTCGCAGATGATACCACCGTGGTGGGGCTCATCTCTGGGGGAGACGAGACGGCATACAGAGCTGAGGTTCAGAGGCTGTTGCATTGGTGTGCAGACAACAACTTGGACCTCAATACCACCAAGACAAAAGAGCTGGTAGTCGACTTCAGAAGGAGTAAATCTGAGCTGCAGCCTGTCAGCATCAACGGGGAGTGTGTGGAAAGGGTGTCGAGTTTCAAGTTCCTGGGTGTGCACATAGACACAGACCTCCAATGGAGCTCAAACACCTTGGCGGTTGTAAAGAAGGCCCAACACGTCTCCATTTTCTGAGAATCCTCAGAAAAATGGACCTGAAGAAGGAGCTGCTAATCGTCTTCTACCATTGCTCCATTGAAAGTGCGCTGACATACTGCATCTGTGTATGCTTCTCCAGCTGCACCATGGCACACAAAAAGGCACTTCAGAGGGTCATTAATATGGCCCAAAAATCAATGGACATCCTCTTCCCTCCCTGAAGGACCTGTACAGCACTCGCTGTCTCAAGAGGGAATGCAGAATCCTACAGGATTGCACACACCCAGGATACCGGGTGTTTAAGCTGCTGCCGTCGGGCAGGAGATTCAGGCTGCTGAGGTCGCGGAAAAACAGACTCAAGGACAGCTTTTACAACAGGGCAATAGCCCCAATGAATACTAACAGTTGACCTGATTGGCTACCTCCCTGGACTTTTTTGGGGGCCAATAACAATAATAATAATAATGATAACAATGTGCAATAAAAACATACACTCATTCTTTTTATTCATACAAGAATTCTTTTGATTTCTTTTGATTTATTAAGTTAAGTTACTGTGTTGTCTTGTTTGTGTTGTGTTGTGTTGTGCATAGTGCAAACGTGGGACAGTTTCACGTTTCGTTGTACAATTGTACTAGACTGTGCAATGACAATAAAGAGTTATCTCTTATCTCGTTATCTCTAATTAGAAACCTGACTTTACAGTTCCCCCACCTGCCAAATCCCATGCTCGGGGTGAGTTTAAAAAAAAAAAAATTTATATCCTCCTAAGACTCAGCAATTCATCCTTGTCCTCTGAGGTGACCATAATCTCTATGTTAAGTACAATTTATGCAGTCTATATGAATCCTACTGTCAAGAGGACAACCGGGGCTTTCTAGTGATGCCACATTTAAGGGAGCGTGCCTAACAGACTACTTGGACTTTTCCAAATGTTGGGCATTGCAGCTTCCTCATTTTACAGCAACGAGGAAGGTTAAGGGGTCTTTTTTTTTGCAGATATTGTTTCTATTGCTATAAATTAAATAGTTTCTTCAATATCAGATCATTAACTTCTATTTTGTAGCTTTTTTGGAAATCTACAGTAATTTTAGCCATTTTAAAACAAAACTTTTATTCTGTTTGGACAGCACGACTTACTAACGTCTGTTTCCAACACCTATATTTCGGACACTGCAGGCCTCAGTTAGCATGTTAGATATTAAAGTCCATGACAATACAATTAGAAAAAGACTGAACAAGTATGGCTTTTTTGTAAAGGTTACCAGGAGAAAGCCTCTACTCTCTTAAAAGAACATGACAGCACAGGTTACGTTTGTAAAGTTGCATTTGAACAAACCACAAAATGACTGGAATAATATCCTTTGGACAGACAAGCCATAATTGGAGATATCTGACCATGATGCACAGTGAAAACCAAACATAACATATCAGCACAAACACCTCATAGCAACTGTCAAGCGCAGTGGTGGCAGGTTGTTGTTTTGGGCTTGTTTTGCTGGCACAGGACTTTGCACTTGCAGTCAATGAGTCAACTATGAACCACTCTCTATGCTAAAGTATGCAAACGTGAGACCATTTGTCTGACTCAAAGCCTGGCCAAAATTGAGTTATGAAACAAGACAATGATCCCAAACCAGCACAGCAGGAAATTCACAACAAAATAGCTGAAAAAACTAAAGAATCAAGGTGTTCCAATGACCCGGTTAAAGTCCAGACCTCAGTCTGATCGTAGGACCTTGAGAGACATGTGCAGAAATGAATGTCCCCAAACCCCAATGAACTGAAGCAATGCTGTAAAAAAGAGTGGGACAAAAAAGCCTCCATAATGATACGAGACTGATAAAATCCCATAGCAAATGATTACATCAACCTAACACTGCTAAAGGTGGTTCTACAAACTATTTAATCATGTGGTGTACTCGGATTTTGACAAGGCTGCATCGACTGCAGTGAAAAGTTCTTTTTTGTATGACTATACTATATTTTAGAAGTTTAGAATTCTTTTTTCATATTATACACTTCAGAACTGACCATTTTTTCTTTAAAAATCCCTCAAACTACACTGTAAAAATCTACTTAAACATTGGTGGGTCTGTGTTAATGTCACACATGAAAACACTATCCTGTATATCAGTAAGTAAACTAGTTCTCTGTAGCTTTCAAGGATTCTGGGTACAGGACTTGCAATAAGTGACTTTTAAGGATGTGAAGTGTTTCTCTGCTAGTGCAAAGTAAACAAGAATACGATTCAGAGTGGAAATGTAGCCGCAGAGCAGGCAGATCATCTTTAAAGGACTGGTTAAACATCCTGTGTGCGTAGTCTCATTTCACATGTTTGCAAACACATGTAGGGTAGACTGGCTGTTTGCTTTAGCATCTGTAACTCAATTAATTTTTGCGCTACAGTTTTCAAACTTTTACATAAAATACCCACATTTGTTTCCTATAAATGGCACTTATTCAAAGCCCTGCAAGAATACCACAGGCCTCGTGTGTTAACATTAAATACATCGCATTTCTTTGTTATAACCCACCCCATTAGGGTGTGTTGTAACACACGCTGGAGAGAATTGTAAATAATAGACAAAGAAGAGTGTTCATCAGACAACATGCTTCAAAAAAGTGGTGTATTGGAATAATATGACAGTCTCTGTCTCAATCTCTCTGTGACTGACCATAACTCAAATGCACTCTGGTGTGTAAATAACAGAACAAACTTTCATAACACTACGAATACTTAACAGTTAATAAAATGCACCTGAGCAAAAGACAGTGCCAGAGTGCATCTATACAGTTTGCCTAAGAAACTGTAATTTAATATACTGTTTTATCTGCAGTTGTTTAAGTAATAAACAAAGTTTAGTGCTGGTCAAAAAAATTACTTTTGTATGTCAACCCCCCTTTTTTTTTCCTTCAATAAAATCTACACGCAGTTGTTTCCAGCCATGACAACCATCATATGAAATCAGGAATGAAAGTGGGTAAATACTGAAGTGACCATATGACTCCTATCTCATCTCTGATTGGTGGGATTGGCGGCGCTACAACTCTCTTAATTTTACAAATATACCCTGCCTCCCCCTGTTTGGTTTACCAATTAAGGACAACACACCCAAAGAGAAATAACCACTGCAATGGCAATGCATTGATATTGACGGTGCAGCTTAAATATAACTGGTGTAGTGGGTGTATCCATCACTCACACTGTTTTCAAACAGTCAAAAAGAAATTCCTCCTTCAATTTTTACAGATCAGATCTAGTCAGGGCCGGACTGCCTGGTGGACAAAGAAGTGTACCAGGTCGCACAGAGGGACCCCCAAAAACCCACAGTTCACTGCATGCGGAAAGTGAAGAAAACACACCTGATATTTATCACAGATGCAGGCAAGAAGCACAAATTAATGCCCCCCCCCCCAAAAAAACCCAAAACAAAACAAAAAACAAAACAAAACAAACTGTTAATTGTTTATTGCACCAAGAAAAAACATAGCCAGTGAAGCAGAATTTCATTATTGGCACATTTCTATCATTATTTGCATTAAACAAATTGTTTAATGCAACAAGCTTTAACAAAACATCTAGTTTTATACAGCCTTATATTTGCATTTGATTAAATCCCTAACTTATTGTTCTATGGAGGGATAAGATTGAGTCAGCTGGGCCCAAAATATTTCAATTGCTTCCACTTTAAGGTGTTAATCGAGCCATTCTACTCCAGGCTACTAATGTCTATAAACGTACTAGATTTTAGAAATTATTTTTCATGTGTTTTACGCAACAAACAGGATATTGAGGTCTGTTTAACCGACTCCCTGCGTCAACTCACCTGGTTGCCAAAAACTCCAATGGAGCAGGCGGTGGAAACCTCATTCGCTCCGAACCACACAGACGCCAGGCGGGAGGGCATCCCGAGGATGAAAACCTGGGCAAAGGAACTCAAAAACTGTCCGAGCATGGTCACCCAGAATAGGCTCGGTTTGGCACTGGCCACCTTTATCCACGTCCCGGCGCAGTTGAGCGCATTCGCAATCAGCGCTGTGACCCGCAGTCCCTTAATATCCAGGAGCCAGGTGACTGGGAAGATGAAGGGGATGTAGGTGAGCATGTAGACCATAGACAGCCAGTCCACGGCGAAGGCTTCCACGTTGTAGAACTTCATAATTATGTTGCTTATGATCGCGTATTGGATCCATTGGTAAGCGTTGATCAGAGAGTAAGAGCTGAAGAGGAACACTATCATCCATCGCCTTGTGTATAGACGCGTAGTGACCCCCGAGTCGTTCTCTCTGTTTATGATCCCGCTGTGTTCAATCGGGTACGCGGCAGCTGGACCCATTACTCCCATGTGTGGACCATTCTCCCTCGTATCCGGAGCGCACCTGTCTCCCATTATCTGCTCCACAAATGAACTGAACTGAAGTGAAGCACACCCACCGCTACACTAACCTACTTAAGATGTCCTTTAAAAAAAGAAAAAAGAAAAGAAAAAAACAAAAACAGGAGGGGGGGGGGGAAACAAGTATCACTTTCGTTCCACGTGATACTGCCAAAAACCATTCAGCTGTCTGACTTCCTCTTTGCCTCGAACCCCTTTAGACTGATCAGCCTTTAATTGAGATGTCTAACCGACTCCGGAGTATATTCACTTCAGCTTTCTGAGAAATTCCCTTTGAAGAACGAGTTGACACCGCCTTTTACTCCACCCAGCTGTTGAGATAAGAGATGACAGTGGCTGCTCCTCTGGAGTTCTGAGAGAAACCCTTAACATGACAGAGCAGAGATAACCTCTAAAGACGACATAGTGCAGTCTGTCTGAGCTGCTCATGTCAGTACTGTTGCATGTTTCGACTTCATCCCTTGTTGCAACACAGCAAATTATCACTGTGCAGCAAAAACTACCCGCTCGGAGCTCAGCTAACTTACAGTAACGTTCCTGTCAGCCTACTTCTCTCCTGAAGCTTTGGTTCCTTTTGCCTCAGCCGCTCCGGTTTTAATCTGCGTGTTAAATCCCCTCTGATAACAACAATGGGCGTCTTTGTGCTTATTTGTTCTTGCATGCTGAGAATTTGGTGTTTTGCTTATTTTAATAATTTGAAAAATGATTTAAATGTCTAAACCAAACGATGGTCCACATTTAATCTAATGTAGTACTTTATTATTATTGCACATTAGTTACTGCTGGACCTGCAAAAAAAATCCCTCACGACGAAAGAAGGTGAAGAGGTATGTATGGAGCAATATATTATAGTTAATATATTTTAAGTAGTTTAAAGATGAATAAAGCAGGAAGGGTTAATGAGCTGTGCTGCAGCTCACCACAAGATGTCAGGGTTTACCAGAAACTTTGGTCCTGAAACTTTTTTTTTTGCACAAAATATCTTATTATAGAACGTCTTCCATTTTGCAAGACTCAAAAAAATATTATTCAATAACAAAAAAAAAGAAACTAGACATTTATTTCTTAAGGAAATACAAAATGGGATTTTGTGATAGCTTATATGCTTATATAACACCATATACAAAAGAATAAAAACATAATTGCTAGTAACAATATGGTAACAGAAAATAAAGTA
The DNA here is from genome assembly GCA_015106755.1 of Etia nguti. Taxonomy (NCBI): domain Eukaryota; kingdom Metazoa; phylum Chordata; class Actinopteri; order Cichliformes; family Cichlidae; genus Etia; species Etia nguti. The sequence goes on along the minus strand of VUQG01041017.1, from coordinate 24,950 downwards.
CAATGTAAACACTCGTATATATATGTGCATACATGACGCCTGCGCCAAAAAACGATGGAATAAAGAAAAAATGTTCAGCTGCTGTGCCACCAAATGTAGAAAAATGCTTGAGGTTATTTATGCGATACAAAGGCTTCTTTGACTGTGGGTTTATACATAAATTGGTTACTCAAAAAAAAAAAAATCATCTGTATGTGATGGTTAATGCATTCCAGTAGTTTTTTTAAACACACATATATAACTATTTCCCCACAGATTTCACTGATATTTCTACGATTCCCTGGATGTATTTTAACAATTGAAGGACAGTCAAGGTCATTTCCGGCATGCAGACACAGACATGCTGCAAAGATGTCTATTTGTAGCCTGATCACTTACAAAACACTGTCTCTGAGGGGTATCACCTCTGCCCTGCATGGAAACAGTGACTTAGTTTCATCCCACATGGCCACAAATAACCATCTGTGCAGTTGACTGATCGAATGCATTTGTGTTTTAGGGTTAACTACAAACAACAAAATAAAAAGTATTAAAACGCAGGTGTAATTACTGGAAATATATCAAAGTAATGCCTCGTGTGTGGCCTGTAATTCTACAAAAAGTTGTGCTGTTTTTCTTTACCTTCATACTAATTGTGGCTGGACCTGTGAAAACGAAAATGAAGAATAAATGAATAAGCAAGAAGGAACAAAAAACAAAAACAAACAAAAAAAGACTATGAAAGAAGATGATTTAACTGCCAAAACAGTGTCTAAGCACAGTGGATCCACATTTTGTGGCGTAGCGCTCAGTGGCTGGTTCTCCTCCACGACCGAGGCCCCAAACATAAGTGCTGCTAGTTTGCTGCTTCTTCCCAATCGTAAACTGTAGGAACTCGCGCCACAACCTTCACTTGGCCTCCAGTTGCTGCAGCAGGGGGCTCACCTCACCCTCCGGAGTTTTGACACTGTCTGTCCTGACAATACACGTGGGGCGGTGGCGGTTGAGCATGAGGATCAGCTGCTGTCGTTCGAGCTTCAGCTCCTCGATCTGGGCTTTAAGGTCGGAATTTAACATCTCTAGCCTTTCTGACTCCTGTGATAGGATTGGAAGGAAGAAAAAGTAATAAGTGTGGAAAGAGTGAGACATAAGTCAAGTATGTGAGAGTGTGCAATCATGCAAAGGAGGCTCCTTAGGTATGCCTCACCTTTTGTAGATAATCTGTCCTCTCCTTCTTTTTGTTTCGACAGCGAGCTGCAGCCACTTTGTTTTTCTCCCTCCTTCGTTTTCTCCTCTCTTCCTCCTCATCTCTCTAGAGAGAGGCACAAGAGTTTTGAATACATCTTCAGGCACAATTAATCTGCTGTACAATAGCAGGCAGTCCATGTTAAAGTATAGAGTGAGGATGGGAATGTGAATATTAGTATTCAATCTACTTGGCTCTTCTTTGCTATCACTGTAAACAAGTCAAAGTGACATTTACCCAGAATAAAGACCTTTTGGTTTCTTTTTCCCTCTACATTAGCGTGCAAGCTCTTCTGTTTCAGTCATGGTATGCATCAAATTGTTTTTAAAAAAAGCATTTTATTCTGGCACAGTCTGGCATGCCTAAGTATCCTTGAACCCCAAATGACTGATGAACCCGACATGTTTTTTTAAGGCAGGAGAAGTCAGATCTCCCCGAGAACACCTGTGCAAGCGTGTGGAGGACATGTGATTTCACACGGACGTCCCACGCATCGGGGAAGTTCATATAAAAAGCCATTTCCTCTAATTGCTTTATATATGTAGGGTACTACTTTGGGACAGCATTAAAAAAAAACAACCTGTACTTCTGACCGTATCACTGAGCTACCTGCTCTATAAACTACATGCCCCTCTGTGTCCACTAGATGGTCCTGTTGAATAAAATATAACCAGCAAACACATTTCTTTAGGATACAGAAGCGAGAGTTTAAACACACTTAACAGAAAATTTCCATGGCTTTTTTCTAACAGCAGATACATTAAAACATGCCTTAGAGACAACTTTTTAGAAATGACCTCTTAGAAAAAGCCTGTAAGCTAATTAAAAACTCAAAACGTAGCCTTAGTTTAAAGGATAATGGTTATCAACTGCTCAGTGTGTCTTATACCTCAGTTTTGATTATTAGAGGCCTCTTCCCCAGACTATCCAGGAAATGCAGAGGTGACAGCATTGTCCCAAACTCCTGGAGGTCGCCAAATTTGAGCTTGTCAGTCAGCGTGGTGGCTGTGATCCCAGCCAGTGGGCCCAGGCTGGGCAGGGAGCCTGCTGTCACAGAGGGATCTGGGATTTGTCCTGGCATCGTGTCAGACTCGGTCGTGACCACAGCTAGGAGGGAGAGGGAGAAAACGGGAGATATACTCAGACAACAAACAAAGTCAGATCAAGGAAAACACATAAAAAACTGAATACATTACGGGAATGGTTTACATTAATGAGTTGATAACAAATATAAGTGTGTTGTACCGTCTGTTAAAGGGCTTCAATGAGTCATTTGCAAAAGGTGGATTGATTTTGTTTTTATTCATTTTTGCAATATTTTCTAGAAAAAAATCTAAAACTATTTACAGGGATCGTGGCAAGAATGTACATCATCTAATCCTACAAGGCCAAAAACAGAGGTGAACAACACTGCAAAGAGTAGACTCAAACAAATTCTGCTTTATTCCAAGGGGTGCTAAAGGTAGCAGTTGCCAAGAAATAGTTACAGGGTGACTGTGATTTCCTGAATATGAGACATATTGAGAGGGGAGAGCCAAAATTGAGGATAAAGAGGTGGAATTATGCAGCCAAAATGTAGAATAATGCAGTAACGTTTAAGAAAATAGTTTGCTTTCTTTAGCTGAAAAACAAAGTTAATGTGACACTGTTTGGACACATTACCACAGTTTCGCACAGGCAAATATGTAGACACGGACACTTCAGCATATACAAAGGCAGTGAGAGCCACCCAAAGATACAGGAAGTTACTACAGCGGCTCAGCGGATGTCCAAGTCACATGAAATCCCCCCAAAAACTTCTGTCTGATGTGCATTACCTTTATCCCACATTGCAGAAACAATCAAGGCAAATTCTAATTAAAATATATAACCACAAGAAACAGCCATCTGGCTTGGTGTTCTTTGTGTAGACTACGTAGACTAATGTTTATTAAAGAGGAGGGTCAGGTCTCAGTGGCTCTCCTCAGAAAATGAACTCACAGGCTACATAATAATCTCACATGGGAATAACTTTCAGTTTTGCAACTTCCTCAAAGTACAGGTCATAAAGACCAAGAGGAAGTAGAGAGGCCATAAACAACATAACACTTGGCTTGCAATTAAAGGCATAACAGCCATGATAAAATAGCGAAATAATGTGTTATAATATGCATGAGCAGTTTGTCTTGAAATGAAAGCAAAAACACTTAAAGCCAAAGGTAACTTTTGCTTATCATTTTTTCTTTCCTTAAAATAAAACCCCAAACACACATTATGAGCCAGTGACTGCCATCTGAATGTTGATGCACGGGCCCCGAAGGAGGTTTTAAACTTTCTCTACTAATAGTCACTTTATTATTGGCTAATCCTGAAAGTCCCACAGAAACACCTCGCTTGATCATGCTGCGTTATCACCAGACTATTTGTTTACAATGCTGAAACCCCCAGGCTATGCATGAAAGCGCATTTAGAGCTGTTTAATAATGTGTAGTAATCGCTTGGCCAGTTATATAGTGGTGTAGCATGCTGAATTGGTCAACTTGAAAACGGAAGTTTTTTTTTTCTATAGTGCGGCATTAAGCCCATCTTACGTAACTTTGTGTTTCCATCAGAGACCTGCAGTGATAAAAATGTTACAGCTTTCCGTCCACAGCCGCTCGGATAAACCGTATTTTGAGAATCAGTGCGAGGCACTAATGTGAACGGCGGACTAGACAAAATAAGAACATTTTGTTCTGAATTGTGCACGCCGTGATTCATGAAAAAATGAGCATGCAAACAAAAGAAAATGACCTGTCTGCAGCACGATCACTAAAGATGTCAGGTTTGCTTTAACAGAGAAATTCAGAGAATGCATCGATAGCACCGTATAATCGAAAACATCAGACCTGCTCGCTGCCTCTTCGCAAACTATGCTCGTTATGACCTATGTGTGGCGCGCCAATAAGCTATTCAGCATGTACCAAAAATAAAAAAAATATATAAATAAATAAAATATGCAGCTCTCGACTTCTGAAGTTTTGTATACCGACCTGACTTTGATCCCAGGTGCAACAAATGTCCTTTCTTCTGGTCAGCCGAGGGTCGAGAGTATATTTTAAAAAGTGGAAATCGTTGCATCAGCCCGATTTTAAACGTGATCCCAATCTGGGAGGATTTGGGAATGCGGAAATTAGGCTATGCCAGCCAAACGTAAGCAGGGATGTTAAAAAAAAAAAGTAGCCTACATAGTGGGGGCAGAAGTGGGGAAGTCGCACCGCTCCTCCCATAAAGAAACAGGGAGGCTGCATACTGCTGCTGCCGCTGCAACCACAATAATACGACTCAGATGCAGGCCTGCGCTGGAAAAACAGTACGGCCACTGATCTACAGTGAACTCCCATCTCCTCTTCTTCAACACCAAACATGTAAAACGGTACTACAAATACAAATATATTTGTATTGAAATCTTTTAAAAGAATTTCACTTTAAGTTTCTTTGGAGGAAAAAAAACTCATAATTCAAAGTCCACAAACTGATCAGCACCATGCACCACTGTAAACGCAGATTTATTGTAGTTATTCAGCAGCATAGTTAAGCAATATATGCCCATTTTACTTCTTTTTTTTTTTTTCAATTTAAACAAATAAGTCAAAGTCTGAAAGGTAAAAAAATAAATCATAAGTTACATTTTGATAAGATATATATATATATATATCTATATATATAATAGTATATAGCACTGAATGTTTTCATGGAAAACTTTCAACATTTTAACAATGAGGTCAAACCACACTTGATGAGGTACGCAGGTACTTAGATGGATATGTAAATACATTTACATCAATCAGTACACTACTGACACCAAAAAACACAAAACCATACTGTTACATTAAATTCCACGTTACAGCTTAGATCTAGTAACAGATCAGATATGAGCTTTGAAAATTATTTGGAATTTTTCAGCATGCGTTTAAAATCAAAACTTACTTCAGTCCTTTCGGTTAAATTAAAAGCCATGCTTTTAGCTACATCACTCTGTTGACTATGTATCTGAAGAGAGTTTATATGTTTGCTTAGTCATGTACAAGACTTTTCATGAATGTGTTCCTTGAAGCATTACAGCATACGTTGTTCATATCATTTCAACGTCGGGAACCTGCAAACAGAGAGACCAGAGAGAGATCAAACAGGTCAGTGCCCCTTTGCATTTTATAAGGCTAGGAGAGTCGGAGAGTTGAGGATGTCGACAGAATCGCCCTTGCTTCCTCCACCTTTATGGCTGTCTAGTCCCTCTGTGAGAGAGTCCAGCTCAGGGCACGCAAAAGTGAACACAGACAGGTAGCTGCTGCAGGTAGGGGTGGAGGTGACCACAGGAGTGCTGAGAGGCTCCAGGTCACTGGAAACCGACTTATACAGAGTCTCCCAGTCCGAGACCCCGAGAGAGCTACTCAGATCTATGTCTGGTACGGATCGAGCTGTCTCCATGGGCGTTTTCTCCTCCAGGATGGGTAAAATATTGTCCAGCAGCCCCTCCTTAAGGTCCAGGGAGGGCTCGAGATCACAGATGTTGATTTCAGCACTGGCACACAGCAAAATATTTGAGTTCCCAGAGATGGCTGTGGACGGATCGCTGGGGTCGTCCATGTCCTGGAGTGATGGAGCTTCCTGCGTGCCATCCTCTGGAAGCCTGTTCTCGTCTGGACTAGGTGGTAGGCCTGGGGACCCTGTGGACTCTTGGAAAATGGACTCAAGCTCTTCTGACATCTGGCACACCGGCTTATGTGTAGCAAGAATAAATTCGAGCCGTTCTTTCTCTTTGATTAGGTTGGCTATTTCGGTCTCCAGGGCAGCCTTTTCCTCCTCCAACTTGTCTGTCTCCTTTAAGCAGATCGACACCAAAAAATATCATCCATGTGGAAAATCAAACAAACAAACAAACAAACAAAAAAAGCAAAAACACCGCAGTAGGTGTAAATGACAGCTGAGCAAATTAATCACTGTTTACTTACAGCTTGCAGTGTATCTGTGAGTTCCCTCCTTCTGTTGCGACACTTTGCTGCAGCCATTTTATTCCTCTCCCTTCTTATCCTCTTCTTCTCCTCCTCCTCAGGAGACAGCTGGGATGTAAGGGAAATAATTCAGTCATTACCACGAAGAATCCACTCATTTCTCCCCTAATCCACAACACCCGCTCCCAGTTCGCCCTCTGAAGAGTGGCAAAAGCATGTTTCACTGCAATGCGTCTAAAAATAGACTATTGTTGCAGACTTGCTGTGACCTGAATATAAATTGACTGCCTAAGGAAGGCACACAGCCCGCACACGGCACCAGAGGAGCATGCACAATAGCTCGGCTGCACACAAGGAATTCAGATTGGCATATGCAAATTGACACGATTGACTGTTCTGTCCAATAGCAGGTAGACTTCATCGGAGCTAACCTACCTGCTCTGTTTTCCCCTTTCTGGCAGCATTTTTTCCCTTACTCCCGCCCGCTTTGGGTGTTGCCTGGTGAGAGCTTTGCGGTTCATTGGCTTGCTTGCTACCCAGAGACGGGGAGACAGATGTAATAATCGTAGGCTGGACCATCCACTGGAAATCTGGGGTAGAGGAAATTGCTGTAACCGTTGGAACAAATGGAGTGTCTTCAGTGCTCATGTCTTGGCAGACCTCCTGAAAAAGCAGAGATAGGACTACAGTTACATTTTTTAATTTATACCAGAGGTTTCATGTGGCTCTGATTGTGACGCTGACAATCAATAAAAGCCTCTTAATCATTTGTTTATAGTTTAAAACAGAGGATACCCTGCATGTGGTGTCTCTTCTTGAAATATACCCGACCAGAAATAGCCTTCTCCCAGATCAATATTTGACTTTATCATTGTTTCTGACGTCAACACTGACGCAGAGATGCTGTGGAGTCTCCTGAATGGATTTATTTTTCTCAATGAACCGCTGCATCGACACGCTCGCATTTTGGTCCCAGGACGTCGGAATCATAACAACCCGACCTACAGGGCTATTTTGTCACATTTGCACATGCACAGATTTCCGATGTCTCACGTCTTTATAGGTATACATATATAAATATGATGCTTTAACATTAACCGCATCCAGTTAATTAAAATCTTATCAATCAGTTCCACCTCCCCCTCCCCCACTACAGAGATAAAAGCATCTGAGCATCCAGTCTGTGGCTCACTTTAAAAAAGAAAAAAAAGAGAGACAGAGAGAGATAGAGAGAAAATGGTGATCTTTAATCTGCTTTAAACGGGGTACCTCTTGGGTTGCGTGTTGAATAAATGATCAACAAAGCCATTCATACCTTTGCATTGCTCTCTGAGGAGGACGCTGGAGAGCTCGCCTCCTCTGGCGTCTTCTGGCAGAGTGTCCCGACAGGAGACTCTGCCCGGCAGGTGGGGGAGACTGAATCCATGTCAGGCGTCAGATTGTTTTGATACATCACGAGGAAAAAAAAAAAAAGAAAAGAAAAAAGAAAAAAAAAAGCAAAATCACACACACGCACACACACACAAGTCCTGATTAATGACAAATATGACTGTGGCCTTCCGCTGGGGAAGAGCAGCTCGGGTCTTTTCTCCAGGTATAGCCTACCTGGTAACTGGACGACTAGAATGCAAGCCCCTCCTTTTATGCTCTGCTAGAATTTTATGAATGAACCAAGACTGTACCATCCGCGGAGGGGGGGTCAGACTGACAGCCACATAGCCATATTTTGGTGTAAAAAACCATCCTGTTGACATTTATCCACCATTATATGCCCTCCATGAGCGATATCTAACACTTTTTTCCCTTTTGGTTTGTTTGTATTGACACCAGTTAGTCACCGCAAGATGACCAGCCCCCTCTCTCTCTCCCATTCACAAAAATGGCTATCGGCCTCTTATTAATGCAATATGGGATGAAAAACGCGAGTCTATTTATAAATATGCCTATGTAACCATTTCCTGGGCGATAAAAACTTAACGTCGTACTTCATCAATTTAGTCAAAGGTGAAATAGAGCCATGGTGGAGACGGCTCCTCTTCAATGAAACCTAATTTGATTCCAAGGTCAATTGGACACGTTTTGCTCGACCATTTTAAAATACACACTGCAGCTTAGAATTTATATTTAGCTCCATAATTTATCCGAATCCAAAAACGAATCTCATCTCCATTCGCCATTTCACATTGATAAAATGCGGACTATGCTGGGAGTTTTTAGCTGCGTGACAGGCATCTGTTGTCGAGCTCAGCCTTTTTTCTGAAGATAAGAATCAGGGATTGTTCGCAGACATAATGAAATGATGCTGAATTGTTTACTTGGGAGGGACATGTGGGGGCGGGCAAGTCACGTGGCATGACCCGGAACTGTGGGGGAAGAAGGGGTCTGCAACACAGCTGCTCGATACTCCAATCACAACAAAGGAGCAGCGGCGCGTCGATGCTGTGCGCCTTCCTTCGGTATATGTGTCCTACTGTACCCGACAGCGCTCTCTCTTCAAGTCTCTCTGCCGCCCAACTCTAGAACATGTCTGAGAGAATGTGCTGCTGCAAGGCGAGGAGGCCTGCAAAGGCATAAAAGCTCCTATAAATTTTAAGAGAATTAAACATAGCGCTCCAATTATTTTTATTATTATTATTTCATAATACATGATTACAAACTAGGTAATTAGGCCAATCGTCGTCATTTAAGTGAATTAAAGCTTTTTATTTTGCAGAGAACACTTAAGAAGGGCTACGATTATAATGGCTCTCCAAGATTATTTTTTATAATTGTCTTTAAGCATTTTCTCAATAACAAGACAGACGCTGAAACACTGCAGAAGTCACTCGGACAAACTGGTCTGCAGTATGTTAAGAACATTAAGTCACTTTGTTATGAGACGTCATTGTTAAGGATTCAGCCAGGCCACAACCAGTCTGCCATTTGCTTTGATAACATAATATCAGTATGGGAGGGAGGTTTATAGCTATGGGCTACACTTTATTACATACACTTGTTCAGATGCTCATTAACACAGATATTAATCAGCCAATCACAGTGGCAGCAACGCAATGTATTTAGGCATGTAAACCTGGTGGAGACAACCTGCTAAAGTTCATACTGAGCATCAGAGTTTGGCAAGAAAGGTGACTTAAGGGACTGAAGTGACTTTAAGCATGGCATGGTCATAGTTTCTTCAGAAAATGCTGATCTACAACCATCTGTACAGTTTAAAGAGAATGGTCTGCTGCGACATTCAGATAGTAACTTCAGAATTTGGCATAAACAACATGAAAACATGGATCCATCCTGCCTTGTATCAATGGTTCTGGCTACTGCTGATGTAATAGTGAAGGGAATGTTGTTGTTTTTTTCATTCACTTTGTACCCCCTTTGCACCAACTGGGAACTATTTAAATGGCACAGCCTACCAGAGTACAGTTACTGATTATGATCATCCCTTTATGACCACAGTGCACCATCTCCTGGTGGCTGCTTCAAGCAGGTTAACGCACCATGTCACAAAGCTTAAATCATATCAAACTGTTTTCTTGAACATGACACTGGTGCCCCCATACTCAAATGACCTGTGTAATGTTATCATGTCACTATGGGCAACAATCTGAGGAATTTTTCCAGCACCTTGTTGAGTCTGTGCCACAAAGAATTAATTAATCATAAGAATCACTTATAGTAATATCTATTATTTTAAATATATAATATCTCAATGAGTTATCAGCAATTTTCTGTGAAGTAACATATTAAGCAAAAGATGTTTGTAGGGACTGAAAACTCCCAGAATAAAGTTGTTAAACTGAGCATGATGCACAGTGTGGAAGCAAAGATGTGAAGGATTTTGATACCACTGACATATAAAACACTATGAGCACCACACGATAAAATCCAAATTACTACAGCTAACTCTTTACTCAATTCATTTTGTGACAGAGTAATATGAAGCAGACAGCTACAGCTACTCTAAATGAAACCCCCTGTCCTCCCTATGAGGTGAAGTCAAAGCATCTTGGTGACTTTCTCTGTTTAATTTAAACCTTTAAGCCTGTTTAAACTGAAGAATAATTTCTGTACTTTTCTTTTTGCCCACAGGTATTTTACTTCCAAAAACAAACAGAAATGTCCTGCAGATCGGGTGTGCCAGAAAAAGATCAAGCTTGTGAGTTTGAACTAAGGCTTAAAGACATTTTCTCCTCTGTGCAATTCATTTCTACTTGTCTATAAAAGTATTACGTTGACTAAGGTGTTAATTTTTTAACACTACTTAACTGCTATTTTCTAATGCTACTCCCCAGCTTCATCTTTGTGCTGTTTGATATCAGTGGCTGCGTGAAAATGCGTTTTTTCTTCAAGGCAAAGAATATCATTTCCAAAAGAAAGTGAATGAATTATGCTTGATCATCAAGTGGACAACAAAGGTAGTAACATTTATATGAATACTAATCATTTTTTCTGATGATGCATGACCTCTCATCAGTTTATTTCGGTATTTCCTCTTTTTGGGGAACAAAACTTACTGTTACTAACATCTGGCAGCATGTTACATACATTATACTTACAGTGCTCTGAAAAAGTATTTCCTTCTTCTTGATTTCTTAGTTTTTTGCATATTTGTCACACTTGCATGTTTCAGATCATCAAATAAATTTTAAGAACAAACAAAGATAACCAGAGTAAATAGAAAATGCTGTTATTATAAAAGTTATTCAACTCTACCTGGCCTATGTGAAAACGTAATTGGCCTCTAAACCTAATAAGTAGTTGCGTCACCCTTGGCAGAAAGAATTACAACAAAGCGTTTGTGATAATTGGCAGTCTTTCACATCACTGTGGAGGAAATTTGGCCCACTCTTCTTTTCAGAACTGTTTTAATTCAGCCACATTGAAGGGTTTTCATGAATGGTCTGTTTAAGGTCAATGGGACTTTTTAACAAGGCAATTACTTTTTTATATGTGGCCAGGGAGGTTTGGATAGCTTTTTTCCCCTTAACATATAAAATAACAGCATTTTATATTTAGTTGGGTTATCTTTGTCTAATAATAAAATTTGTTTGATGATCTGAAACATTTAAGTGTGAAAAATGTGCAAAAAACGAAGTATTGTGTAAGATGGCAAACAGGCTTTCACAGTGCTGCAGATATCTTACTATGATTTTCTGTTGCCTTAGATTAAAAGAAAAAAGCTTGAGCCATATAATTTGGGAAAATAAACTGGAATATTTGAACCATTTAATAAGTTATGAATCATTTTTTTAGAAACAAAACAACACATTTAAAATAAAATACACACCCTTAAGTATTCCCATATAGTTTCCATGCTTTATACATTCTTCTCAACTTTTGGAGGTTGGGTTTCTGGACTTCCTGCAGGGACAACAATACTTAGTCATCATCACACTATTGCACTGCACATTTCCTTGAATCTGACTTTTAGTCCAGAATTCAAATGTGCAGTGTATTCTGGTACCGTGTGATCTTTGTCCAAATGAAGGACGTCTACAAGGGGAACAATAGATGGACGGCCGTGAGCACACTGGAAGGGCAGCTGGCAGGCAGACAAGGATGCCACCAAGCTGTAGCATTCATCTCTACTTAGGGTGTCGTTGAATTTGATGGCACCTGTTCAATGCAAGCATGTATAAAAATAACAAGCATAAAGATTTCAGGCTCAGAATCACAGAAAAAATATATTCAAGGCCTGAGAGAAGCTGTTTATCTTTACCGTGGCATGCTAGTGAGGCGAGCACTTTCAGAACAGTGAGAGGCAAAGTTCCTCTCACTCTACCTGTTAAGCGGAGTAGCTGGAGAAAAAAAAGAGAGACAAGCAAAATATATTACTCTAAATCAAATACCACATACCATTGTGCATCACAGAGCTTTAGTACATAGGAAAACATAGAAAAAATTCTAGCTTACCTCAGTCTGCTCTCGAAGATACTCCTGATGTCAGATAAAATTAAGCAGTACATATCAGAGAACAGCTCTGTAAAAGCCGCACTTAGCAAAAATAGTGAAACAGTAAGCAGTTTTTACCTCAGCAATAGGCTTTATAACAGATGGTCTTCCTCGCCTCAGCTCATTACTCTCTTTTTCCATAAAACACAATGGCACTTTCCCGACAAACACTTTTAGATCTGTTGCCGGTGAAAAATGAACTTCCAGGCCCAAACTCCTTAAATGTGGCTGACAGGACCTGTAGGAAAATACAAAAACAGTCCATGAGCACTAGCTAAATGACAATGTCAGTGTAATAACATCTGAACACAGCACACAAACTCTATGTACTACTGCTAGTCTACAAAGCTTAAGCATGTGCAACAAAAAATACTATAAAGTAATATACTTGACCATTTATTAAATTGTATCTCTAGGCACTTTGTTTTTCAGCATTACAATGGCTCCAAACACACTGCCAATGCAGTAAAAGCATGCCTGGACAGAAAACCACATGCTGGAACACTGTCATTCATGGACTGGCCTCCCTAGAGGACTACAACATTACTGAAGCAGTGTGGGATCATCTTGACAGAGAACAGAACAAAAGGCAGACAACATCCAAAGAATGTCCTTTAATAAGTCTGGAAAACTATTCCTGAAGACTACTTAAAGAAAGAAAAGCTTGCTTAAGAGACTTCAGGCCATTCTTAAGGATAAAGATGGTCACCAAATATGAACTTTCAAGCTTATCAGAACTGTACAAACTCTGTTTTTGCCTCATATACAGTATTTCCATGAATGTTTTCAAGAAACAGCTGCACCTATTTCCCATTTTCCTAACAAAATATGAAGAAATGAGGGGTGTCTGAAGATTTGTACTATATGTATTCTGTCTTTGCAGGCTTTCCCTCTTTGCTTGTTGCCCAATACACCCAATAGATTTCCATACCTAAGCAGCCTTATCTCCTCTTCTGTTACACTGATCGCAAGAGGTGGCAAAATGGTTGAAGAACACAGGCGTCTCTCTCCTGGGGCATCTGGGTCATCTTCATATGAATCTGTGACAGCACAAACAGCTGTGACTGCAGAATTACAATAAGGACCTGTTAACAGTATTATCAGTGTTTCAATAACAAAACTAAACTACTGTTCACTTCTTCTTTTTTTTTTTTTTTACCTGCAATTAAATTTTCAAGTCGCACTCTTTCATGTGCAGCATGTTGATCTACCAGCACCAACAGGTTTCCTGTTTTGTAATTGAAAATGTACAAATAAATAAATAATAAACATGTCTCAAGAAAACAATAAATGACAAATATTTAATGTTTCTAACTTCACCTTTAGTTTCAGTGTGTTCCACCAGCTCGTCATCCTTTGTAGTAATAAGGCATGCAAGAAACTTTTTATCCACCTGATGAATAACCTATAGGAGAATTGCATCACAACTTTATTACAGCCTTTTACTGAAATTTGTAAAAAAAAAAAAAAAAAGTGGTTAAAACTGAGAGATAAATTTGCCTTCATGGAGTGAATCATGGACTTAGAGAAGCGGTATGGATAAAGGACGTTGTGGATCTTTACGGCCAGTCCGTCAGCTTGTCCACTGGAAATATCCACACCGACCTGTGGAGGCATGATGTAGTATCAAAAGCAAAACCACTGAAGTGAAATCTGACTTTGTGTTTTGCTATGAGCCAATCAGTTTGATTCATTACTAAATCGAATTATGACAAAGTAAAAATATGTTTTCATTACCATTGGAGGGCGAACAAACACTGGATTATTCCATTTTGAGTACAATGAAAAAAGTGAGTTTGAGTTTTCACCAACATCACCTGTAAAGACGAGATAACACAAGGCTGCAAATTATCAAATGCATTTTGAACATTATCTGAGGTCACGCCCTTATAGCCTACACGCTTATAAATCTGTGAGGTACCTCTACAATCAGGCCCTGATCTAACCACCCTTTCTGGTTTGGATTTAGGCAGGAATGGCAACACTAGATCCACCTGAAATGGGTAACACCTGTATTCCATCCCTACATAGACATGATGGCATGCATTAAAACAGTAAACAAATTCTCTGTATTAATGTGCATATCTGCAATTTGGTGTGCTAACTTACCCATTTCAGAAATGACACTAACTGCTATATTGGTGACATCAGACGTGCAGCGCACTTGAGTTTCCTCCATAACTGGGTCCTCATATCTGCTGAGCCCGGTCACTCTGTTCACATAAACTGTCTTTCCGACAGATGCATCGTAGTGTTGGAGCCAGTCGCTCGATGTGGCATCCTCTTCATTCATAGCAAGTTCAGGGTTTAAACTGCATCCTGAGGCTGGCCCCATATTGAACTCAGGGTCACAGGGAATGTCATTGCTATCTCGGTTACCATCAATCCCAGTACTGACACAGATACTATCCTTTAAGATGTTTCTGGACAAATCCAATGATACCTCTGAATCATCTGTCCCATGTTGTTTCAAATGACGGAGTTTAGCTACCAAAGATTTTTTACCTTGGTTCTGTGCGGATTCTGGTTTTATCTTAGTGAAAACAGAGAGAGTTGGCAGGCTTTGGAGGCTGTTCTGTGCCTCGTCTTTTTCCTGCGTCTCATCTTCTTGTTGGGCTTCCTGGAAAATTGATGCATTCAAAAAAAAGTGGTCCATCTGAGGAGTGTCAGTCTTCAAATGAGCCTCGGGTAACTGTGATTTGTGTTCACCAGATTTAACATATGTTCGTCGAAACTTGTCAAGAGATCCAGACAATTTATGACATGAAATTATCTTGGGAATCTTTGAGGGGACGACAGAGGAAGAGTCTCTGTATTGTTTCTGAGAAGATCTGCTTGTGTCTAGTGAGATTTTGCATTTTGAAACAGAAGCTTTTTCTTCAGATTTTACTGTTAAACTTTCCTCCTGAAATACTGGCCTACTGTTTTGCAAAAGGTCCTGAGTCTGCAGACTCTCTTGAATGTATGGATCAGACAAACTGATCTTTCTCTTACTTACTAAAGTCTGTGCATGGCAGCTTGTATTCTGACAGTCAGGTACTATTCTCTCAGTGTAGTTTAAAGCAGGCTGGGCTTGCTGAATGAGGCTGTTATCTCCTTCTTTTAAAAGTAGCTCTCCTGAAATAGGCAAAATATTAGAACCTTCCCCAGCTCGACTATATGCGGGCTCCACTTCTTTATTAATTTTATAAGATAAAGGTTCCACTGTAGCCAGATCAGACATCAGCTCATCTCTACGTTCATTGTTTAAACCTTTTTCACTGTGTACATTTTCCAACTCATTTGTACTTATCTTTTTCTGGCCTGGTTGTTCACTTTTATCCGATCTACCCTCCAGGCAAACACCATCTTTAGAAACACTGTCACCTGTGTGATTACGATGAACAGATTCAGATGCCAGTCTCGTGCCAATGCTACAGTCCATCGTAGAAATACCGATAGCTGTTTGGCCACCTTTGTCATGGTTCTCTTCTGGTTCTGTTTTGTCAGTTCCAAACACTCTTGGAGATGCATAGTCCAAGTCCTCTTGAGTAAGAACAGCCACCAAGTTCTCCCTGCTCAGGAAAGCTTTCACTGCTTCTTCAACACAGAGCAAAATGCCACCCCAGTCTTTGAACTCTATTAGAGTTTTGGCAGGCTCGAGAGAAATGTCATACTCCGAGTAAGAGCATTTAATATCAATGATATACACTCCATACAGATCTTGGCTTCGCTTGTGCTTTGGACTACTGATGACAGACTGCCCATCCGGACTGTCATTCTTCTGGTTCGAACTGGTCAGTCTGCGCAGGAGAACGTTCAGCAGCTTGTGAATACGTGTTTTCAACAGCAGTCTTTCATTCACATACAGGAACTGTAAGCTGTTGTTGTAATGGCCCTCTCTGCCAATGTAACCCATCACTTCAAACTGTTTGTATGTGTGGCTGATTTCTCCCAGCTTCTCTGCTCGCCCGAGACTGTGTATCTGAACAAACCTGTGATAAGTGTTTCTTGCTTTCGGGAGCTGCACCATCATGGCTCCTGTGCAGTCATTCTTCAGGGTGAAGGACACAGAGGGGTGCATCAGGGAAATAGCTTCCACTCTATGCCTGATCCTCTCACCCTCCAGAACGGCATCAATCCTCTTCCTCCGGACAGGCATGTTGTGGAAGAAGTTACAAATGATGATAGTTGTCCCCGCAGAGGGTCGAGCAGTCTCTGTTTCAAAGACCTCCAAGCCCTTCCCCTCCTTGAATATTTTAACGTGTGTTTTCACAGATGATCTGCTCCGGGAGGAGATTTCAACAAGTGTGGCTAAAGAAACTAAACTCGCCAAGGCTTCCCCTCTGAAACCATACCATCTGAGGTTGTCCAGGTCTGCCACAGAAGTGCATTTACTTGTGTGGTATCTATTCCCAACACAGTCCATGTCCTCGGCGCTCATCCCAGAACCGTTATCGATCACCTGAATTTTAAATGCCTCCATGTCCATTCGGACTCCCACACAGGTCGCCCCAGCATCGATGCTGTTTAAAATCAGCTCTTCCACACACTGCTGAAGCGAGGGGATAGCGACACCGGAGCGAAGCTTCCCCTGAACCTCTTTGGGTAAACACTTAATCATAATGCCCATTAAATTCAGTTCTCTTTGTATCTTTGGTCTATCGCCTATACCGGCGACCGCAAAGTAAGAAGTTAGTTAACCGTTGCTAAGTAGTTAATGCTAGCTAATTCCAATGGAGACTTTTTGACAGCGACACATTTTGAAGTAAAACCCTCTTTCATATTTCATTAAATATGATAAAAAAAATATTTAGGATAATAAAACCATGCCCACCCCCTAACCCTCAGCTGCTGTGTACAGTCAACGTGAAACAAAAACACGGACCTGTAACCGCTTAAAACTGGCTAACATTATAATACTGCCATCTTCTGGTGTGGTTGAACTTACTGCTGCGTTCGCATCAACTCGGAAACTTCTATCCGTACTACAATCAGTTTCCTTTTTTCTATCGTTTCATTAATTCGTTAAAATGACTTCAGCTATATACGATGTCAATATTAATGTCTACAGTTTGTCATAGTCACCTCTTTCGATTGTTTACACTTGCCTCTTTGCAGCTGGGAATTCGGAGCTTTATTGGAAAATTTCGATCTCCGCGTTGACTTGAATGTGCCATTCACCAGACATCTTCTTTCTGCATACCGCCCCCTCCTGTACGGAGTGTGCTGTACAATGTGGTTATACACCCAGTCAGTTTTCCTTTCAACAAAACAATTTCAGTCACATCTCCTTCAGTTAGCTTGCCCACTGTATGCCTCAATATGGATAAAACTCATAAGCAAGAGTGGCCAGGCCTGCAACATCATCCTAACACGTCTCAATACATCATGTTACAGTGGAAAAACGTGTTATTAATAACTTTAAATGGCCCGTTTGTGTACAAGTGTGCCAGTAAGTCTGCACAAACACATCAGATACACCTGTGTTTTTAATACTAACATGAAGTCAAAATATTTGCTGACCTACCCACTTAATTGGTATGCGTGGCATTTACCTGTTATCTTAAACAAGAAGACTGAACAACATCAGGGTGTTTGTCCTTGGAATAACTGAGCTTGTATCAGTATCTTGATAATTTAGCAAATAGTTTATGCCACCTTATGTGTAAATAGTCTTTAAAAGCTTTTGATGAACCCTGAAAAGGTGTTATTATTCCAGCTTTCTTTTGAAAATAGGCAAGCACACATATGTGCCTGTTTGCATGACCATGAAAACAAATATAATTTTGTTAAAGGTTTCTAAAAAAAATAAAATAAAAAATTTGAAAAATGTAGCCACCATCGCTAACCACTTTAAATGCAGATTATAGGTCCTTCACAACCAGGCATGTTAAAGCTGACTGAGTTGAATATTCCTTTACTGCTGTTATCGCAATAAAATCAGACAATGTGAGTCCCGATGAAGGAAGTTCCCATTTATTAATGATGTTACATATTCTGTGAACATTTAGGAGATAAACATATGCAGTACACCTCTTTCTCCCATTCAGTTTAAATGTTAAATTCCAACCAGTAAAAACACACACAAAAAAAGACTAAATAAATAAAACATCTGCATAAGTTAGTATTACAGGCACAGTTATTTTACTACATTGAAAGATGAATGTTCTAGGCTGTCAACTTCTTTCTCATTCTTGAACTCTGCCTTGGTTATGTGTGACTTGGGGCTCCCAGTGGATCTCAGCCATTCTTGCATTTCCTTCACCTTTTTGCGTGGGCCTTGTAGCTGCCCTTGAACTGTTCCCGCTGGTGTGTTTTGGACCCAGCCAACAAGGCCAAGTTTCTTCCCTTCTGCCTGAAAGGAAAAAAAAATTCAAAAGGTATTATTATTATTATTATTATTATTATTGTCGAGATCGTGGAGGGGAAAAGAGATGTCATAAGAGTAAGACATTGGACGAATATCGACTAGAAATATCAGTCCCTAAAATATTTAAAATGGTAGTTTAATATACAGCATCAATGAGTCCTATCCCCAAAAAAAGTAATTCCGTGGGAATACAGGGACAATGTCAAACTCACCTGCGTGTATTTCCGAAAAAATACACCTTGCACTCTGCCAAAAATCTCATAATCTACTGAAATTAGGTCTTCATCGGACATAATGGATCTGAAAAAAAAAAGACAGAAGGCAGTCCTTTGGTGCTTAAACGTCACAGGTGATTGAAGCTATGCTAACGTAGATAATAGATAGCACACCTAGCTTAGTATTACTGCTACTTTACTGCGCAAAAACTCGCTGTCATTTAATTTACCTGAATTTTATCCAGAAGCCGTGAAACGCTGACCCAGCTCCAAATTACAGCAAATTCAAAACATACAAGACGCCACTTCTTCTTCTTCGAGTTCTTAATTGCATTATCGCCACCTACTGGGCTGGAACAGAGGTTTACAGGAAGTGGTGTTTGTTTACCGGACCAATCAGAAAACAACCGAGAAGCTTTGTATCTAGGCAACAAATGTAAACGCTGAAAGGACAGGATTTTTAGGAAAATATACATCGGTATGCTGGTAAGTAGATAGCAGATAATATTTATGAGAATTTGCTGAAATTGGATTCTATTATTTATCTAATAAATGTTATTGGAGACAAAGACACATTTATGGTCTCTGTTATTAAAAAGTTAAAAACGATTTTAAGCCATTAAAAAAACGTTAATAATAAAAAAACAAACAAACATGCTTGCCTCTTTGTGAAGCATTTGGCTACCTCACCATACATTTTCATCAACACATTTCCAACTGCTAATTTCTTTGATCAGAATTGGGAAAACGTCGCATTATAACTGAGCCCAATGTGCTAACAAAGACCGTGTAACTTGGTAGAAAGATCCAGAAAGTAGGCCAAAAGTTTACTTAAGCTGCCCTTTTGAGAATGAGTTGCCAAATTAAGCCTAAATATCTGCTGATAAACTGAACTGTAACACATACTTTCAGATATTTTTAAAGCAGTACGTTACCTTTGTACTTTTTTACCTTGTTACCTTGTACTTTTTTTTCTGCATTTATAGCTTGTTTCACAAGCATGGATTAAACCTAGTCCTAGACTAAAAGAAAAATTTAATAGAGGTGATGGCAGAAATATTTCTTTAAAAAATGGAATAACGTCATGTTTACCACTGTGAAGCATTCCCTCTTTTGTTAACAACAGTTCATAAACATCTGGGAACTGAGGAGAGCTGCTGGAATTTTGGGAGAGGCAGGCTGTAGTCCCATTCTTAACTCGTTTAAGATTCGAGGTGCTCAGCTGTCCTGGTCTTATTTGTCATATTTTTCATTTCATGATGTGCTAAATGTTTTCATTTGGTGAAAGGTCCAAGCTGCAGGCTGACCAGTTCGGCAGCTCATGGATGCAGTGCTGCTGTAATAGATGCAGTATGTGGTTTAGCATCATCTTTTGGAAATATGCAAGGCCTTCCCTCCAAAAGAATCACCTGGACAGAAGCATACATTGCTATAAAGCCTGTATGTGCCTTTCAGCATTGGAGCCTTTTCAAATGTGCAAGCTGCCAATTGCATAGGCATAAATGTACCCCCATACCATCAGAGCTGAAGGCTTTTAAAATTTTGAATTGATAACAAGCTGAATGGTCCCTCTCTTTTTCTCCAGATTTTCTCCAGATTCTCTGAATCTTTTGATGATATTATGTACTGTATATGATGTGATATTCAAAGTTTTCAATTGCAGACACAATTTCTTTGCAGATTGGTTAGCCTCTGTCCATCGTTACTTCTGGGAAAGTCTGTCTCTCTAAAATCTTTTTATACCCAGTGGTGTTACTGAGCTTTTGCAGATAAATCTAATGAACTAAAAATGTTTTTCAACTATTTCTTTTTAGTACCACTTACTTTTCCAACTTTTTGTTGCCATCCCAACTTTTTCAGAAATGAGAAAATATATATTTTTTTTTATGAAACAGTAAAACTGCTATTTGATAAAATTGTCTCAGTTCAAACATGTCATATGCTTTCTATGGTCTATTGTAAATACAATGTGGGTTTATGAGATTTGTAGGTAATTACTACATCCTGTTTTTAAATTAGCTTTTACACATCATTCCAACTTTTTTGGAATTGTGGTTATGATATTGTGCAAGCCTTACCCTTTCCCTTTTCTGCTTGCTTTTTGCACAGAAATTATACAATAAAAGAACCCCATATGGTAGATTCAGGTATCTTTGAATCTGTGGAACAACAGCATATGATCTGCAACAACAGATGAAGTCATGAACACACACACAAGAACAAGAGAAACTCCTCAGGGACACCACAACTTTGCAGGGGAAAGACATCACATGCCTAATAGGAAAGCAGATGCAGTAAATCATCCATTTCCAAACAAGCCTGTAAGCCATAGAAGACCTAGCAGGCCACAAGTTTCACTCAATTTGGATGATTTTGAAAACCTCACAGTTTCAACTCAACCAATAGCCCCTTTGTTACCCCAGGAGCATCATTCACATGACATCACAGGGACCACCGTACCCTCACTTTCAGACAGCCTGCCCAGTGAAGAGCTGCAGATGGCCAAAGCAATCTGTGCAAAACAGCTCATGCTGCAGGAGAAGCTCTGGAAAGTTGAAGTAAAAATAAGACAAAAGCTCCAGAGGGCCAGCGCTGACTGTGCTGGAGGTAATGAGAAAACGAGTAGGGAGGAGGGACACAACAGAGGACGAGCTCAGGTGCGAAAAGCTCAAACAAATACCAGAATGTCTGAGCTCCAGTTTAGAGAGCTAGCACGAGGCAGAGATAAAGTGATGGAGGATAGAAGGTATGATGATTTTAAGCAAGTTAGGCACAAACAAGATCAGAGGACTGAGGACAGAATGAGGACTACGAAGGAAGAACAGCAGGACGATTCAGAAACTATTCAGCCTAACAGAAAAGGAAATAAAGGCACTTATAAGGTCATATCTAGCAAACAAGAAGTGAATGGAGAACTGAACAAATCAAGATGGCACAATGTGAAAGAGCATACCAGAGGAAAACGAGGAGATGGGACAGATTGTGGTACTGGTGGAGAAATAGAAAAAATAAAGTACAGTGATGTGCCTCAGAAGCGTCTGCAGAAAACTCCTTATACAGGAAACCACAGAGGGGCAGGAGGAAATCAGCTCTGGGATTCAACTCTTCCATCAGCATCTAGACCTTCACATTGCAGTGGACCACAGCAGGGAGAGCTCATGCTCATGGAGAGCAGAGAAGTCAGCCTCCAGCTTTTTCCTTGCAAAGTCTGCAACAGAAAGTTTGCGAGTGAAAGATTAGAGAAGCACGTCCGAATATGTGAGAAGGGGAATAATTCACAACGGCAAGTCTTCAACTCGTACGTTAACAGGACCAAAGGATCCCAGTTAGAGCAGTTCCTGAAAGCACACAGCAGAAACACAACTCCAGAGGTAAGACACTAACATGTACACTCACTGAACACTTTGTCAGCTACACTGCTCAGCTGCTCGTTAATGCAGATATATGATCAGCCAGTCACGATGGCAGCAGCTCATGGGCAGGAAAACTTGTAGAAGTTCAAACCGAGCATCAGAATGGGGAACGTGGGTGGTCTGAGTATTTCAGAAACTGCTAGCCTACTGGGATTTCCCCACACAGCCATTTTTAAGGTTTACAGAGAATGGTGAGAAAACCTGAGTGGCAGTTCTTGATGCTAAAGCTCAAGGAACAAGCCAGACTGCCTCAAGCTGACAGGAAGATAACAGTGACTCAAATATCTACTTGTTACCACCAAGGTATGCAGAAGAGCCTCTGAAAACAATAAACCTTGAGGCAGATGGGCTCAAGAAAACCACACCCTGTGCCACTCCTGTTTGCTAAGAACAGGAAACTGAGGCTACAAATTGCACAGTCACCAAAATTTGACGATAGTATATCGAAAAAATGAAAACATGAAAAATCTGTCAATTTTTAGTGTGACATTCACTCGGTAGCGTCAGGATTTTGCATCAACAAAATGAAAAAAAAATTTCTTGGCACACTTTGGGCCTCTTTGTACTAACTGAGTATCATTAAAATGCCACAGCCTGCCTGAATTTTGTTGCTGTGTCCATCCCTCATGCCCATCCCTTCATGACCACAGTGTACCCATTTTCTGATGGCTGTTTGCAGCAGGATAATGCACCATGTTCTGTGTGATGCTGTCATGTTAACATGGACCAGAGGTGTTCCAAGCACCTTGTTGAATCCATGCAATGAAGAATTAAGGCAGTTCTGATGGCAAAACGGGGGTTCAACGTGGTACTAGTGAGGTTAACTAAGGTATAACTAATGAAGTCTAAGTCGAATTCTTCTTTCAGCTGCTCCCTTTAGGAGGCACCACAGCAGATTACCCATCTCCATTTCACCCTATCTCTAGCATCTATAGCATCCTCTATCACACCAACCCTTTGCATGTCCTCCTTCACTCTATCCATGAACATCCTCTGTGGTCTTCTTCTTTTCCTCCTATTCAACATCCTTTTTTCAGTATATCCACTTTTCTTTCTGCACATGTCCAAACCATCTCGGCCTTGCCTCTCTAACTTTGTCTCCAAACTACTAAACCTAAGCTCTCCCTCACGATATACTCATGACTTGTTATGAGTATTGGATTTTATTTTGAACTGTATGTTTTTGTCCAGGTTTTAAAGAAAAAGAACAGAGCACAAAACCGCCAGGGAAATCTGCCTCAGGCTCGTCTCCTAGCTGGCACCTCGCAGCCAAAACGGGTCAAGTGATCCACCCCAGACAGCGAGCCCGAGATCTGTGAGCGTCAGCACAGATTGACCACTTTAGAGAATATATTTATCTGCTGCCATTTCAATACTTCCCTCATAATTGTCTCATATAATTCATGTTCTACAAGCATAAATGTTTACATCAATAAACAGTAACGCAACAAAGTGTGGTGACTGCTGACTGTACACCCAGAATGAAAGATAACAGTTTTATTTATGGCTTGTACACAAAGCATAGACAAACAGAGTGACTGGGCAAGATGCAGAGTTTATACAACCGTTGCATCCCAGCAGTATTTGGTAAACTATTTAAAGAAAAAAAAAAGTAAACCATATTTTTAAAAGCTGAACATACAATAAAAAAATCAATTTAAGGCACAGCAGTCATTTATGCACAAATTCAAGATTCAATAGCTTAAGGCACTCTGTAATGTATGATGTTTTTCCCCCAACATTAAAAAAATACTCTGGAGTTACACAGTTGACATTTGAAGCACGTGCGCACACAGGCACACACGCACACATAGCTCATAACATGACAATAAACGGATCCAACAGAGCTACAAAAAAAAAAAGAAAGAAAAATGAAATATAAACATTTTTGCTTTCACAAATGACAAAATTGCAAACAGAAAAAGAAGAAAATTCAAAAAGTATCAGAGACAAAACAGTTACAAAAAAGACGGAAACAAAAAAATGTTATAGCTTCATGTTCAACTACAGAATAAATGTTTGAAAGACCACAATTGTTTTTACGCAAAACTGTTCAAGTGTTCAGTGTCACAAAGAAAACAGGAAAAATAACTCGTATTAAAAAAAAAAAAAAAAATCAGTAGTTTTTTTGCTTCACACAAGTGCTCTTAATACGACACTAAAACATGCAATTTAAGCTGTATGTATATGTTTGCACGAATTAATTTGAATAAGTTTGCGACCGCTAAAATGTGCGATAAATACCAAAAGAGGTTTAGAGGCTGCGTTCTGTTTAGCGCTTTCACTTTTTAGGAATATCAGAAGAAATGAAAATGTAAAAAGTGGAACAAAACGTGATGCACATGTTATGTTTTTACTTTGGAAGAAGTTGCCAGCATACAGACTGACAACTTTTTGCATATACAGGGTGGGCCATTTATATGGATACACCATAATAACATGGGAATGGTTGGTGATATTAAATTCCTGTTTGTGGCACATTAGTATATGTGAGGGGGCAAACTCCTCAAGATGGGTGGTGACCATGGTGGCTATTTAGAAGTCGGCCATCTTGGATACAACTTTTGTTTTTTCAATAGGAAGAGGGCCATGTGACACATCAAACTTATTGGTAATGTCACAAGAAAAACAATGGTGTGCTTGGTTTCAACGTAACTTTATTCTTTCATGAGTTATTTACAAGTTTCTCTTTGTTCACAGCCATTGACATGTCAAAGAGGTTAACACGTGAGGAGCGGATCGAAATTGTGTTGATATCTGGTGAACGCAGTAACCGGGTCATTGCAGCAGATTTCAATGCAAGACACCATACGAGACCACCCATCT
>VUQG01041015.1:0-19193 GCA_015106755.1 Etia nguti | reverse complement strand
ACCCAGAGAGACTGAATCTTTGAAACTGTAGAAAATGTAGAACTATGGTTTAGTTAGTTACTGCCAGTTAATTTTGAAGTGAAACAGTTTAAAGTAATGGCTACATCTGTTCATTGTTAGTAAGGGCCGCAGAATATTTTTGGGGGCAGTTAAAATTACATTCTTAAAAGGGTTTACTTATTTGAATTACAAATCTAAAAGGGGAGGAATGCAATAGAGTGAATTTGTGCCCCCCAGTGGTAAAATACAGAAGTGCCTGTTACAGGGCTTGTTCTTGGTTGGCCAACATATAACAAAAAGGTAGCTTGTACACCGCTAAGAAAAACAAACGTTTTGTGAAGTTGTTATGTCCTGCTGTTCAATAAAGCACATGTCCACGTCTTTCCTTCCTGATCCTTTCAAAGAGCCTAACCCAGAATATCACAAGTATTATATCTTGTATGTCTTCTTTGTTCTTTTTAATCATACTTTTAAAAAGTGTGTAGTCCAGTGAAAACAAAAGCAAAGCACAACCACTTTTCCCCCCATTGCTGCCCATAATATAGATAGGAAATAATAATTATTCAGGATCAGAGTTGAGCAGTAAAGTGTTACAAGTAACGCGTTACTGTAATCTGATTCCTTTTTTCAAGTAACGAGTAAAGTAAGGGATTACTATTGCAATAAAGGTAATTAGATAACTGTTACTTTCCCGTAAGCACGCTGCGTTACTGCGTTACTAAACTGTGATTTTGATTGCGAGAGTGTCTCATGACAATGACGTAAGCGCGTGCGACGTACGTGGTAACAGACGTGTGCAGATCAACAATGGATAATATATCGATTGCGGGAGAGAGTATGACAGTGTAGCGTTTAAAGCGTGGAAGTACTGACCTTACTTTGAACTTGATTCTGTAAAAAGTGACAAAAACATTAGCGTCCGCTGTACACTGCGTGGGAAGAAAACTTCTTTTTACAGCGAAAAAACCCCCTAAACTTCTGAGCAAGCACAGAGTACGCTGCCACGGGAATGTGAAATTCACAGAGAAACCCCAGAATCCCGGACGCTGACATGACCGCTGCGGCACACCTGCACCAGGGCAAACCTCCACCCGCCCCACTACTGCTAATCAGGTGAAAATAGATTTAAGAGCGACAGGACTCAGTGCCGCTGAGTCTTTGATTTTATTTATTTTCTGCTGTGTTTTACTTGCATCGTTTTGAAAGAGTGTAAAAAAACTATTTTATATGCTGGAATATGCAGAAAATAGGTTTAAATGTTAAACAAATGTCTTCCAGTCAGAGAATGTTGCATATAATTTAATTTTTGCTTGATGCATAAAGTTGAAAGATTAAAACTAATAAAACCCGTTTTAAAAACAGACTTTTTCATTTGATTCCATTTTATATGATGGATTATGCAGAAAAAGTAGAATTGGGCTGAAAGATCTATTGCTTTATTACCTATTCAGGTTGTGTATCATGTTTTTAAAAAGTAACTAAGTAACTAAATACTTTTGAAAATAAGTAATCAGTAAAGTAACGGGATAACTTTTGGGGGGAAGTAATCGGTAATTAGTTATTGATTACTTTTTTCAAGTAACTTGACCAACACTGTTCAGGATTACAGTACATGTATTCTGATTATATAATTGAAAAGTCACTGTTGACCTTAAAATCAATTTATTGACCTTGAAGGAGAGGTCAGAGGTCAACTGTGGCGTGACATTTGAAATCATTTTATGGTACTTTTTATGTGTTGAAAATAAACACTATACATTTGTAAGAATCAGTTTCTTAGTTACAAGGTGTTTTGTAAATTTCTAAGCAATAAATCATTAAGTTGATCATGAACACCATGGTAGCCAAATTTTAATGGATTGTTAACATGACCCGATCTACAGCCCTACAAAGTTTTATCAGAATTCATTCAAAACATGTTAAGCTCTCATGCTTACAGACAGAATGATATGCTACCAAAAACAAAACCTCCTTTGCAGAAGAATCAGCACAGTATTTTCTTTTGCTCCCTTAATTACAGTATTTTTGCTTGTTTTTAACTTTTAACAAAAATGAAGCACCCAGTGATCCATGATTACGTCTGGTCATGTTACTCGAGAAATAAAAGAGGGTGGCATAGGTGATAAAATAAAAAATCTTGACAGACTGTAAGATGGCTCCCCACTTTAACTCATCTAGATCATTATTGATAACGGCAAGGTTGTGTGACTCCATTGCAGGTAGGATTGTCACATCGTTTTAGTTATTCCGCTTCATTTTAGTAAAGCTGAAAGGATGGAAGAGAGAGGAAAGGGAGAAGCTTTGCCAGTGGGAAACAGAAGAGTTATGATTTCATGGAGGGAGTCTAATTTATATGACTATATCTGTTGGTGTCAGAGGTGTAGACAGAAGAATCTAGGACTGTGGCACAGAGACACAGTACAGAGACTGTACTAGTTTTCTTTTGTATAATGAGCTTCCTTCTTGGGCCATTTTGTCTAGACCGAGATGATTTATAGGCATACGCCCTCTTAACATCTTATGTGTCTTACACCTGACAATGTCTACAGTACATATCATCTCATTCCATATAATTACATTAGGTGGGCTTCGATTAAAGAGAGATGTGACATTCACTGGCACCAGTCCCTACTGGAAAATTAAAACCTCACCTTTCATATGCACTCTTCTTAGGTCTGAACATGAAAAGGCTGCTTTTAATTTCTTTTCTCCCAACTCGAGTAGGAAAAATCAAAAACCCAATACACTTAAACCTTTTAGAAACATGACTTTTTAAATTTTTTGTTTTTTAAATCAGGGTACTTCTACTAGTTTCGCTCCACTGTGTTTTATTTCACATTTTAATTACCTCATTTATCAGTTGAATATTTACTTCCTCCGCACAGTACAAAGACAGCCTGTTGGGTTAATTGGTGATTCTAAATTGGACGTGGGTGTAAAAATGAGTGCTGGCAACCTGTCCACGGTGTACCCGGCCTCTCGGCTGGGATGGGCTCCAGCATCGGATAAGCAGAAACAAAAAAGTGGATGGGTGGAATATTTATTTCATTTGCAATTTTTTATGCTTACTCATATTAATTTGCATTTTAATTATCTTGTCTAACAGACCATGTGCTGAGTAAACGGGAAGTTTCAATGATTTTTATTTAACCAGCAGTGATAATGCCTCTTCTCTTTGTGCTTTATCTCCTTTCTTTTATTGTTGACAGATGTCACTGAACAAAAGAGGACTGTCCACACATGATTTCTTAAGATCGAATCAGGGTCGAATGGATAGATAAAAGTGTAATAACTTTAGTGATCGCTTAACTTTAAATCCCCCACAATCGTCACCATTGCAAGTTTCTAATTTGATTTATTTACAACAACAACTGCAAATTTAATGACCTGCCCATCAAATTCACCTGCATTTTTTGTTTAATTTGCATACTTAGCATGCAAATGCAAACAAAGATGATGAACCTGGTAAACATTTCTTGCTAAAAGTATATTAGCATTGTCACCGTGACCATATTGTCACCCTTGCATTAGCATTTATCTCAAGCACGCAGCCTCCTAAGGTCTCACTGTATTATGATGAGGGGTTTCACATTAAGTGTTCGTGTTATGGGAAAACTTACACTGAATGCTGATAGTTTCTGAATGCTGAAGGGTTTTTGTTTTCTCCCAAGCAGTAACAATGGCTCTTGAATTGCAAAATAAATGCGAAAATTGAAATGAAAAGAGAGAATGTCAGTGGACGGCACGAGGGTGCGGGAGAGTGCGATAACAAATGAGGCACGATTCAGGACCACGGGATGACATTGCTTGACTGCACAACATTTTCTCAAAGTGAATTTAACTGAACTCGGAATCCAAACTTCATTCTCCTCTGTGGCGCTGGGTCTTTTCTTCTTCCTTATCAGGATGCTTGAATCCTAATTCAAGATGACTCATCTATTGACATGTTTGAAGAGACTCGCTTCAGTCAAGCTCTCTGCATGCATGATCGACCAAGGGTGCTGAGAAAGCTGCTGGTGCCTGGGAACGCGGCATCATTTGAAGATAATATAATGTAATTGTAGGAATTGCTTTTCCTTTCTCTAACTTGCACAGGTGCTCCTCACAGAAGCATTATTAACAACTTTATTCTTCAACGTGTGTCTGTGTCTATGCGTGAACATACATGTATGTGCTCCATAGTATATGCAAACAGTAACAGGAAAATAGCGAGCATGTGAGAGATAACACTGGGTAAGCTTACTGGAAGCATTTCAAAGGTGTGTACTGTTCCCTCGGGGAAGGGGGAGTAGCTAATTACTACAGAGATTTCCCGTTCTCCATCGCTTATTAGTCATTTCCTCATTACGGGCAACCAGCCACTGAGTATAAAACCAATGAGTCCTCCTCCTGTCCTTCCTGCTTTTGCGGCACCTCCAGATAGACCTCCAAGTAATACCAGGGCGAGGGAAGCCCAGCTGAGTTTAAAGGCATTAAAAGTAATGTGATAACATGGAGGCAATGAGCTGGTTTCACTAAACAACAGCACCTTGTCCCAGGGTGCAAGCCTGTTGTTGATTTTATTGCCAGTGAATGTTAAGCGATGGTGAGTGTTCTTTAATTGTGGCCATAAATCAGTCGACCAGGCACAAAAAGGGCTGCAGAAGAGAGCCCGAGAGCAAGAGAAGAAAAAGCCGTCTACACTGGACTCAGAGCCCACCTGAGGCTCAAAGCCAACCTGGACATTTAGTGGCCTTGATAAAGATAGTTTTCATCACAATCAAACCCCCTCCTCCGTTCATAAAACATGTGCAGATGACCTCCTGCCAGAGTCCTCGCCACATCCTGCATCTTTGTCCCTGAATCTGACAAAAATGAAGGTCTACGTCTCCCTACAAGTAGGTGTCACCATGGAAACAACCGTTATTCAGTGCTCTCAACAATAGCCGTTAAATGAAAGGAGCTGTCTGATGGAATTAAAGAGTAGGCTTAGTCCCTCTTTCCATGCAAGGTACTCACAGCATCGGCAAACCACACAAAGCAAATGTGTAGATGATAGCCTAACCTACATTTTACCAAGCACATCAGTATCGCTTTCTATTCTTTTCATCCTGCTTGTGTGGCAGCGTGAGGCGAGGAAATGTTTTGTGAGATGATCACCGGAATATATGAGTAGGATCAGAAGAAGCTAGATGACAAAAGAAACAGATTAATGCTGATTCGAGATTTGAATCAATAATTAATCGTTTATTTAATTACAATAAACCCCAGAGACATTTTCACTTAAATGATGAGATTTATTTACCTAACTGCAAGACAAAGAGCATAAACTACAGGAACAGAGGTTTGTGCAAATGCAGGCTTGCATATTAGCATATCATAAAATCCAAAGGAATGACTGTACAGCACAGCGTAACAATAAAAGTATGCATGCAATAAATCCCTTTTTTCCCTTTAAAGAAATCAAATATTTACTAATGATGCATGGGATCCTTGTTGGCCACGGGGCCGGCAGTTACACCAGGTTCATATTACAGCTATGGACTATAAACCCTACTCTGCTGAGCAGGGGAGAGAAAGAGAGAGCGAGAGAGTGCATGGGAAATTTCCGATACAACGAGGAGGTGTAAAACCTATGACTTGTTAATTTTGTCTGACAATAGTGCAAGAATAGATAAGGGAGAATAAGCAGCTCAGTGAATTCCTCACAGCTTATTTTTTTTCAATCTGCAGAGCAAGATGGGCACATGAACCGCGGTCTTACTGTTTTAGTTAACTCTTGATTGCACCACTATGGTGCAGTAGATAAATTCTCATTAGAACAAGAATGCCGTTTATTTTATTTATTTTTTTAAATCTAATTAAGTTTGTTAGAGCCTTGATGACGCCTGGGTTCAGGGCAGTTCTTGCAAACAAGCACGCAATTATTATTTGAAAATTTCAGCATTCCATATTTGAATCATTGCAGTTAAAAGGAAATGAAACAGAATAGGATCTTGATAGGATTTTGAAGATTTGTTTGCGGAAGATTTGGTGAAGCATGGAAGACCCATCCATCACTGCTGTACAGCCATCAAACACCCCTTGTAATTTAGATGGGCCATGAAGCATTTTGCATGACTCGCTGATGTTTGAAACATACTCGTTTTGGTATGTTTGTGTCATTTTTTTGATGATAAAAACAAACTAACATCGCTTATAAGGGATAACATTTAGCCTGTATTCTGTGGTTAATTACCGATCATTTTTAAAATCCCATCTCATGCAAATGTTAAAGGTACAAGGGAATGAACCATTTGAGCCGGAGCAGCTCATAACCTGAGGCAGAGTCGCGTAGAGTGAGATACTGTAAGTCACAGGGGACAAAAAGCGTATTGCCACGTAAGGCACAAATCACAGAATGAACATGGATATCTGTGGTTATTAATAAGGGAGCTGGTTTGCCCTCAAGGAGCAGAAATACTAGTTGATATCTGAACTTCCTTCCACATTTCATTAGAATAAGTGGCGGCTAAAGAATTGTGATAAAGTACGAAGCTTGTTTCATTGATAAAATCTCTTAAAAAATGCTTTACTTTTTGTTACAGTAATTATCCAAGAATGGCAACATTTTCTGTGCTGTAAGTCATTTACAGGAGAATAATAATGACTGTATTAAGATGCATGAACAGCAAAACAATTATTCATCATGCAGGAAAGGCAAGACTTCTGAATAAACAACCTAAAATTTCAGATGCTGATTATTCCAGCCGAGTATTTCCTCATTTTTGCATTTATTCCTACCCTGCTGTAAACCGGTAACATGGAGCTACGCTTCAGCTGTGAGACACAACTCCCTCCAGGATTATTTACATTCGAGTAACCGAGTACGGCTCCGACTCTAGGCCTGCTGAATCAATAGGCCTCATCTTGTGATCCACAGTGACAGAAGAATCCTCAATAGCTGATCGTCAAAGTTCAAAAAGCAGCTGACAGCAGAGGTAGCTGTGTTTAGGTGCTTTCATGGGAAGTCAATAATCTGTGTCTGGGGAAGGGTGGCTAAACTCTAGAGGACAAATCAAAGTCTGACTAGTATTTGTAGTTTGGAGTGGATATATGTATGATGGAGTAGCTATAAAGACTAAATTTGCATCCTGTACATTTATTGGCAGTGACAGAGTGGTTTCTTTCTAAGTGCATTTGTCACCATTCAGAACCATTCACAGTGCAAATGCACCATAGTAGATAAAATATACAAAGTACAGGGTCATTACTGGAATAGATATCAAATAATGAACAGCCAAACAGTGTTAGAGTATAATTTGCACATTATCCAGCTTGACAGTTGTGGAGCATTCATGTTATTTATTTTTACTGAAACTCACTACTGTATGATCAAGTTTTTAAGCAATGGTCATCAGATGATTAATGAGGAATTTAAAACTTTCTGTGGAGCTAAAACTTGTAATTATTAACACTGTCATTAAAGCAAACTTTTCATATGCAACTGAAAACCAAAGGAGAACACAATATTGAAGCAAAATATAGGATTTCTTTAGTTCAGGGATAGATTTCATTCAAAATTTAAAAGCCTTTTGAATTAGTGTTGATCAATAAAAATATAATGCTGAGGTGAAATCTCCATTCTTGGAAAGAGTTACTTGATTAGGCAAAAGTTTTTGTTTTAGAGGTGTCAAGGTTATTTGTACACTTATGAAAATTAATTAAATGCCAAGAGGACGCCTTTTGAAGGCGAAAAATGTCTTTCTTTCTGGTGCTGTTGACGTTTTGCACACTCCTTGAAAAATAATTGCCGGTAGCTTAAACACACAGTCTCTCTTTTCTTCTTTAGATTGCAATATCCACACAGGTATTTACAGTACAATAATAATATATATATTTTTAAAAAACAGCAACTTGTTTTTCTGCTGCAAAGCGTTTCAGTTTAGAGACTGTGCTTTAAGCACTGTAGCAGTAGTAATAAGGGCAGAACATGACAGCTTTTTCTGACTGACACGGGTTACAGGCTAAACTCTGAACAATATGAAGACAATCTGACAAAGCTCAGGCAGGATAAATAAAAATGAAGGTTACGTCTTTTATATACTGAACATTGTAAAGCTCAATAGAACGGCAAAATCAAAGGTCTCCATCCAGTAAACAGGAAACCTTCAGGCAAGAGTTAGGTGGAAGTGAAATAAAGAACAGTTTATCATGGATTGACCTTTAGCACGTTTTTTTTGTTGTTGTTGTTGTTGTTATGAAATGCTGAAGAAAATGGAAATTTGGTGACCAATCATACTTTTGTTTTGAATTGATCTATCTGATGTAAATGTAATGGATACATTGAGTTGTGCATAACAGCGCTAATGGTTCACTTGTGCTTTCATTTCTTGTCTTTCTCACCCATTAAATTTATCATGAAACATCAAGTAGAATTATATTTCATATAAAAGGCAGCACAAAAAAGGAACGGAAATATATCTATAAAAAGAAGTCACTGCAGAAAGTACACCCTGCAGGGTTTCGAGATGACAACAAACAAAGATGGACAATTCAGAGGGAAAGGATTCACCTGACAAAAAGCATGACTTTCACAGCTTACACAGTAGCCACTAGACAAAAGACCAAAAATAGGGTGCAGTCATTGATTAGCTCTTTGAGACGTATGTTACTCGAGCTTTGCTCACGGATACCCTCAGAAAAGGCAGCGCTTTACAACCTTTCGCTAATACACAGCCACCCAAACACATCTTCAGTTCCTGTCTTGCTCCATCTTTTTGGCTCCCTGTTACAACTGAAAAAGCATACCAAGAGCTGAAGCTGTAGCAAATATTGCAGATTGCTGAAGTTATTATGTCGCTTG
The DNA here is from genome assembly GCA_015106755.1 of Etia nguti. Classification (NCBI taxonomy): domain Eukaryota; kingdom Metazoa; phylum Chordata; class Actinopteri; order Cichliformes; family Cichlidae; genus Etia; species Etia nguti. The sequence goes on along the minus strand of VUQG01041015.1, from coordinate 10,369 downwards.
CAGTTTCACAGAAGTTCAAGATGAACAAGTCTGGCATGAGAGCACTCAACAAAGATATTTCCATTGCTGCTGTTTTTTCATCAGGTTTTCTTGGAAAATGGTTCAGAGCTGTTATTTAGACGCTTATTTTACACAGGATACATACATTTGGCAACCTGTACAGTCCAACTGTCAATCACACATGGCACTAATTGTTTTTGTTTGCCAAGAAGTAGTAGTGCCAGTTCTTGCATTTGCAATGAGGGCCGCTCTTGATTTGTTGATTATGGTTGCTGCCTTTTGGAAAAGAAAAAAAAAAAAAAAGCTTTTAAGCCTTAGCAACCATTTTCATTTATTCCAATGTCAGGTCATGGGTTGTTTGGCCAATTCTGCAGACAGATTTTGATTTGCAGGGGAAGTCGTTTATTTGTTATTAACTATTTTAAGTATTTTCAAACCATGCACACGTCCATGCTTAAGGTAAAACAATCAAATTGCGATGAAATCATCTGGTATAGTACCTCTCCAAAACAATATCTGAACACACTGTATGTATAAGGGGAAAGTCCTGAACTTCATGGGCAACAAAGAGTATTAAGCCTGCACGCGATCAGTAGATCGTCACTAAGGGATTGGTCTGCATGCATAAAAATCATGGGGGGAAAAAAATCCTCCAGGACTCCTGATGCTGAAACAGCTGGATGGTCGATTTGTACAGTCAGAGATGAGTGCTCAATCCGCACTGAGCGCAGAAATATAACCCACAATCTCTGTAGTACCGTCCTTGTGTAAACACTTTGCATGTTTTGAAAAATGAAATACACGAGCGACAACACATTTAGAAGGTTTTTTTCTCCAGTTTATGTCCAAAGTGAGACAAGCATCCTTCTCAGTTTGCCAGACTGATGCTGTGGTCAAAGCTTGGTCGTGGGAACAGGGTGTGCAGTTATTCTGTTGGAGTGGTGGCAACTGGGCTGAGGATGGGAGTCGGTAAGTCCCTCATAGGACTCATAGGAGAGATGGCCTTATGGCTGAAGTACTCTACTACTTGGCTGGGCACCTCTGCCAGAACACATTTGGCCAGGGCGGCAGGTGATGCCTGCAACAAAGTCAGAGAACAGCTGGAGTTGTTAAGACAATTGTTAAATATTGTTTTAATCTGTGATGAGGAACATTTTTCCCATAAAGGTTATAAGGTTTCTCATGATCTAAAGCCTCCGGTGGCAATAACAATTTTCTTTGTTTCAGACCAATTTTTAAAAGTATGTCAGAGTAAGACACTCTGTTAGATGGTACCTGTTGTGTGCATTACTCTGTACAAAGTCTGTTCTGTCTCACTCCCAGGAGTTACATAAACCATAATAATAAGTCCTGCAGTGTTTGTGTTTTACTGTATTGTCATTGATTTATTTATTTTTTTCTTACTATGAGGGGGCAATCTACAGTTGCACAGTAGCATAAAGTTATACATATACATAACAGCAACATAAATGTGGCAACATATCTTATAATTTATCTGCAATTTATGTGACTTGCATGAACTGATAGTTTCAGACTGAAAAACCAACCTAATATGCAGTAAGTAAATTAAAACGATTCTGATCCATCAGACGTGGCCACAACAGCTTTAGTTCCTCTTTGCATTGACTCTACGAGTCTATATAATTCCAGCAAAGCGATGAACACCATTACATTGAAATGTGTTCACTGATATGGCCTTTTGATGGTTGTGGCTGAATTGGATGTGTACTATCAGATGAGTGCAGAGTCAAGAAAAGATTTATTTAGTTTATGCATTAACTCCTTATTCTGTGTATTCTGTGCATATATTCAGAAAATAGGGAGACATGAACACAAATCTATAACAGACGGTGCAATTATACATAGGAAAAATTACTAATTGGATGTAACAACATTAACATTTTCTGGATTTCCTCCAGTCCATGATGGCCATCTGTAGCAGTTGAAAAACCAGCAACTGCTGCCTGTTTATTCTTTTAAATGACAAGGGCTTAATAAAATAATAATAATAATAATGTCTGAGAGCATCCTATGCACAGCAGTCACATGGAGTGGGATTGAAAGGAATCCTGAAAGTCAATAAGTCAACAAGAGCAGACAGATGGAGAGAAAGACTGACCGTTTTGAAGTCTCTGAAGGGCACAAACTGCACAATGTCTCTGAGGACCGGCTCGCCCTTCGGTGAGCGTAGGACTCCATCGTCTCCATCCAAAATTTGCATGTCTGTGAAGTCGGCATTGCCCACACCAACAATGATTATGGAGAGAGGCTGGTAGGAGGCTCGTACAATGGCTTCACGTGTGTCTGCCATGTCAGTCACTACACCATCCGTGAGGATGAGCAGGATGTGGTATCGCTGGAAGAAGATAAAACCTTTCAGTGTGAATTAATCCATGTTAACGTTAACCCATTTCAACCGCAACATGTGGTTCTAAGCTCGGTGTGCGCTGTCATCTGAAGGAGGCCTTTCATGCTGTTCTGGATCATTTTACAGCCTCCGCTGAGTAGAATAGATGATGTGTTTTTGTCAGTTAGTCAAAGATGTTACATAGAAACAAGGGAGTCCAAAACAAATAATACAAAAAAAAAAGGAGCATAAGATAAAGAACAACTAGATCACAAGCAGAGATATCTCATGTGTGACTGTGTGCGCAAAATTAATTTCAAGTGTGTAATTACGTGAGCAGCATGGACCCAGGATATTAACATGGAACAATATACTGTAAACACTTCGGATTGGTTCAATGAGTCGAAGTTTGTTTGCTGTTACTGATCAAAAGGCAGACTGACATTTAGGAATAAATTATAATGAAGGTCAGTGCAATCACAGTATGTGTAATAGTTCAGAACACAATGTCTGTGCAGGCGGTGGATCAAAATCCTGAGCCTTTACTTCCAGCATTAGGAAACATGAGCAGCAAGTAACTCTATTAGACACACTTTAACTGCTGTACAAAAAGTAAATGATATCAAAATATGTTGAATGAAACATTGTCAATACAGCTCTGTATGACTTCAGTCTATAATTTAAAAAGTACTACTTGTTTTATAATGGGCTCCTACTTCTTTTGGACCAAAGGAAATTATTACTATTAGCAATGTTGTCTTGGGGAATTTCACTGGGAGGCAAAAAGAAACCCCGGGAAAAACAAAAAGGCCGTATATAATAAAGAGCCAAATATTTCTGAGAGAAAAAAAAAAAAAGAGTAAAAATGTGCACTCACAGAAGCATCTTTAATGTTGCCGTCACCTGCTGCCACTTTGGCTAGCCTGTTAATGATCGGAGCAACGTTGGTAGGGCCGTACAACTGGATCTTAGGAAGGCAGTTCTGGTATGCCTCAACCACTCCTTGGATCTCTGATCAAAGCGAGAGCGGAGCAAATTGAAGAAAACATCATCACAGTAATCTGAACCTGTCTGTTAACAAGCAACTGCAGGCTGAAATGTACAGTCAGATGACTCATTTGCTGAATACTAACAAACTTGGCCTGAGTTATTTTTGTTGTTTTTTTTCAAAATTTGAAGACGGATGTTTTAGGTTTCAATCAATCAGTTATAAAATCCATAAATATGATCACATTAACCCTTTCATGCATGAATTATGACAACCTCAATCAGGATTTTTTTCTTAAGTATTTTTATTCATCTTTGAGGATGAAAAAAAATGTTGAACTTCGTTTTTTTAAACATGTACTTTTCAAAGAGTTTGTTACATGTCCACCTAGGTGGACAACATACGTTTTGACTTATGAATTTGGTATGGAGTGACACATCAGTGTCCAATGTAGTGGTTTATGTGCAAATATATTAACACTGACAAATTTACAAGAAAACAGCCTTTGAATAGCTGTCCACTGTAGTGACCACTATGCGTGAAAGGGTTAAAACACTGACTAACTTTTAAGTAAGTACAAAATTACAGAGGGATGAATGCAGAAATGGTCACACCTAATTAGTTTGTGTTATTTTACCGTTGGTGTGGATGCTCTTTCTACTATTATCAGTGGAGGTAAACAAAGCCCTTCAACCTACCTTCACATTCATCGTCCTCTGGGTTAAAATTAATGGCAAAGTCATGGGACACCTGTGAGTGGGGAACGAGAGGAGAAAGTGTGAAAGGCTTCCAATTTAGGATTTGGTGAAGAAATCTAACCTTTTTTTTTTACTTCCATGTTTTGTTTTGTTTTTTACTGCAATTCTGTTAAAAAAAATGTTAGGTGAACACAAATGTTTGGTCTAAACAGAATCAAAAAGAGCAGTTGACCAAAACTGAAGACAAGTTTTCTGTATGCTCATGTTATTCCAGTAAATATGAGAGTTTTTCAACTGGACTGACTGGACTGGGAAACACACATGTGGATTAGACAATGACAAGACAATGAACTGGAGGAAACTAAGGAGTTAAATACCCAGGACGAAGATGATGATTAGAAACAGGTGAGTACACGGATGAACTAAATCTAACTAATCACACAGGAAGTGGAACAGAACATGATGCACACAGACAAAAGGTTAACACAATAAAACAGGAAACACATGGAAAAGTCATATAAGGTAAACACAAGACAGCAGGATACTAATTTTTAATGTTGCAAAAATACATTAAAAATAAATGTTCTGTTTTGTTTGTTTTTTTTAATCACAGATCTACTGTTTTTTGGTGTAGTTAGAGTGACCACACTATGTTCATGTGAAAAGACACAGGGTAAATATAATAGTGACTCACATCACATGTTTATCCAACAAGAGGTTTTTAACTAATCAAGGGGAAATACTCCATTTCCTAACATTAGTCAAAGGCAAACTAGATCAGAAACTGGTGGTAAACAGACAACAACATCAAGAGTTTTGATTAAAATGTTTGTCAAATACTGCCAAAATTTGAAACGTATTGTTTTTTAATAAGACTTGCGTATGTGCCATAATGGTACAGTCTATCTATACTATTTGTATACATATCCTGAACCAATTATTCATCACACTATACAGTAATGAGCATAAAGCATGTATTACGTGCTTAATATCTGTTTTTTTAAACAGGCTTTGCACCCACTCTTCTTTTAAATGTTTTTTTTTCCTGCAATCCAAATGTCAGTTACATTTTGTTTATCTCAAAGCTGTTTAATTGGCAAAAATAAAATCCCCCTCTCAATCCATCCTCTCACAAGAAACTGTTTTTTTTTTCCCACAGGCACCAACTGTCAGCCAGATCAGTGACAACTGACTCTTCTCCAGCTGGCTACTTTTTTTTAACATCACTTTTGTAAATCACGTCTATAATGTGATTTACAGCCCGAAGTGAGTTAGTGTAGAGTGTTTAACAACAGACCTTCTCACATGACGCAGCAGTACAACACCCAAGTGTAATAACATTAATAACATTATAATGTCTAATAATGCTATTAACAGCCGTCACCCTTTTAAATGGTCCATTTGTGTGTCTCTGATTGTGCCTCTGGCTCACATATAGCTTTCAGAGACACTTAGATGGAACAGAGCATTTTTAGGCACTGGTAATATTATTAGTTTCATTTGTGCTATTCCAACTGTTGTATGACAGTCAGACATTGATATTACAATCTTAAAGAAACTGAAGTGTTGTTAACTGATTTTTTTTTTGTTCCTTTGATCATATAAAATACTGCACTTAGTTGCTGTGAACCCACCTCTGTGGTCAGGAAATTATTTGCATGAATATGTGCCGCACTCCTGAGCAGTTTGCATTCAGCTGGTGGCTCTAATGGCAGTCACAATCAAGCTAAAAATCAAGGATACTTTTAGGCCACCTGGGAAGCACATAAGAGGTCACTTGGAAGCAAACAACTGGCCCGAGACCAGATGCAAATGAAGGTCTTGGTTGTCTGAAAGGCAAACCAAGGCGAGGTAGGTGCAAAAACAACCTTCATTTCATTATTGACTAAACATTTGGATTTTTTTTTTTCTTCTGAATTTAAGATTTTAAAAAAACACACATTTAACAAGAGTATCAACAGTATATAAAGAAAGGCTTTATATTAAAATTAAAAAAGGTCAAAGATTTTGCAGTGAAATGTGAAGAAAAAATATAACCTTTACCACTCCTTCCAACAGCATCTGTTTACATACGCAGCAAGTCTTTTACATAGTATGATTTAATCATTAATATGACTCCATTAAGATTTAAAATTTTACAACTCATCTACTTGTTCCTTGTTTTGTATTATTTGTGCTGCGTTAGAAAAAAGGGTCTTATGTAAACCATAGTATGAGTCATAGAAATCATATGAGACATATAACAAATAGGAAATTAATTTTTTTTAATATATTTATTTTTATTCATTATTTCCCACAACTCATACTGTATGTGACAGATCTTTAGCACTAAATTAGCATCTTTAATATTTATGCGTAATGCATAATAAATGATACCGCGGTCAGTAGAGCCCTGGCACTTCTGACACCTAGTGCAGTCCCTAACCTATGAGTCCATAGATGCGCTTCATGATTTGTCTAATGGCTTAATTTACATTCACCTGCACCACCAGTGACAATAGATCAACAGGACACGGTAAAAATAAAATTGGCTCCTGTGAGGAAGTCACTGCTATGGCAAATTCAGAAATTAATAGTTTGCATTATTGAGCTGCAAAGCTGAGCATGATTGAAATGATAATTATGAGTGTTTCATACTGAAGAATAGCACATTACAATCTTACATTAAACACAGGCCCTTCTGGTCTGATAGACTATCTGAGCATAGTGTTTCGTCCGTGTGTGTCCGTGTGTGTGTGTGCTCTCTGTTCACATGACAGACATCTCCCAGGGGCTCTATTCAGAATCACCGAGGGCTTTCGGTTCCCAAAGTCTAATTTGCTTAAACAAATGCTCTCACACTCGTGAATTCTTATGTAAATTGAGCATCAACACTCTGGGGCTTCTGTGTCATTGTAACGTGATATTTTCTCGAGACAAGTGGATATTTTAAGACGAGGGGCTTATGAATAAAAATACCCTCGGTAATTAGTTTTAAATGTGAAATTTTGAATGACAAATTGTGTCCTGGAACAGGTCATGAAAATTGGCTCGCGTAACGTAAAATCCCAGATTAGTGGAAAATACCAGGTTTCGGTAAGAGCACATTTCTATACAGCACGCATCATTATCATTCGAAGAAGCTCAGTGTTTAGAACAGAGGAGTAAAGAGGGAGAACAGAGATGCGAACAGAAATGCTCACCTCATAATTCGGAGGGATTCTGGCGCCGAACCCCAAAGCTGAAAATCGCTTGTCACTGAAACGATAAGCAAATTAATCAGTCACAAATTAAAGCAACTGCATTTTAATCTGTGGTTGCCTTTTCATTGCAATCTGGAAAATATTGATGGCTTATCCATCTGTTTGTATTTCTGAGGGCATACCTCATGCTTGTTTGCATTTTAGAACGTGTTAAAAGCTTAAATTACAATTTGAAATCTGTCCCACCGTCCCTGCAGACAGCATTTGCACCTGTTCACAAAGCTTCTAACGATTTTTAGCCTCTTCATTTTTCACTGTACCATTTAGATGGGAAGATATTACTTCAAAAGTCTGTTAAGCTGGATTCGCTGCCTCCAGTCAGAGGCCAGGGTGCACAGTTTGTATGAATAACAAGATAGTACACTCCAGATAAAGTGTATTATATTTGCCCACTACAATTTTATTTGCGTGTCTGAATTCTAAGTATGGATATCCTTTATGAAATGAAAAAGCATTGTCCTGTTCAGCTTTAAACTTGAACCTGACCCTGAACCCCACACCTTCTCAGATGTAGACGGCAAGTGTTTGCAGCACACAAATGGGATTCAGTGCCAGTAAGTCCACTGCACAGCAATGCTGGAAAGTTACTCACTTGATGGCCTCAGTTACACAGTACCTGTGTGAAATATCTTCCTCTAGCATTCATTCAGTCTTATGCTGTCATTCAAACATGAAATGCACAACACATGCACACTACCTACAGTACAATACATCATTTTTAGATCTTCGTGACATATTTTACAACCCAGCTTTGTTCTCCTTGTCCTGTTTCCATTTTTGCTCTTTTGATTTGATCTGTTTTGAAAGGCATGGGTTTAACCAGGCGGGATAGGAGCAAAAGACACATTTGGGTTGCATTATGGAAACCAAAGGATATTGTAGTGGTCACTCACTTTGTCACTCTGTTACACACAATTAGAGCATCCTATTCATGAGATTTATTGAAAAAAAGTACTGTATATGTAGTGTAAAAATACATACAGTAATGCCTATAAAGTAATCTAATGTATTCCTGTAAACGAAAAGTGTTTAAAGAAATATTCTGGGAATTTCTGGGCATTTAGGGTAAGCACTGGAGCTGTCACAACTTGTTTTCAGTCACATCAGGGACTCTTTGCCTACAGACAGCTTTGTCTAATGGCTGCTTCTGTTATCAGGACATTTATCGATTTCATGCCTTCATCACTGCCAAGCCAACCCAGCTCCGTGCAATCACAAACAGCATCTTCAGCTCTTCTTTTGGGGGTGAACAAACATTTTGAGATGATGTCTCTTATTCATTTATTCTGGACATGGTGTGGGTGCCTCAGAGGGTGGCCAGCAAACTCCACAGTGTTAGGAAGTTGTTGTGTTATTTGGTGCATATACAAGTGTTGATTGGAGAGCTGTTTATCCACTTATAGTGGCTAATGTGGCTTTGAGGCAGCTTTTCAGAGCTATCAGAAGTGTTCGATTAACTCTGATGTTTGTGGACTTACATAAACACTGGCACAGAGATGATTTTCACACTTTCAGAGGGAGCAGTAACTCTTAACTGCCTGATAACTATTGATAGAAGTAACTTCAGCTTGACAAGTTTTAGTTGTACTGCGATTAGTAGCAGCTGTACCAGCAGCATTTTTATTTTACTACCCCAGAAATTACTGGTTATAAGAGCCTGAGCAGTAACAGTGGGAAGGCCCTATTGTATTTGCTCCATTCATTATTATTTTATGAAGTAATAAAGCCAAAAAGTACTCAAAATCAGCACATGTGTAAAGTCTGGTAAAAAGTTACATATTTTATGGTTTCAAAATAGTTTTGCTCTATAGCACCACCTAACACATCTTTAATGAAGTACTACCAACACATAGTTCGAGCTACTTGAATGAAGTTTGGTACACACATATAACAAGACATACAAAAAAGTCTGTGGGCCCACTGATGGAAACCCAACAGAAAGTCCACCAGGCCTTATACTTTTTTGAACTTTTGATTTTGTCTAATCAACTTCCTATTTGGCCAGTTTAAACTTCAGATGCGGGCAATATTAAAGTGTGGCGCTTTTGAATTTTTGTTGAAGGGCGTGTCCGCGAATTCCAATAATCTGCCATGAACTTTTGATTGTACTACTCCTCTCAGGCTGATTGCATTCACCTTAAAACCAGTGTGGTGACGCATCATGGTGCCGTGGCTATTCTACATGAAACAGGAAATTGATGTTGAGGTGCTTGGCAAGCTTGAAAGGTCAAGAAATTTGGCCCACTTCTCAAGCCTAATGACAGCTTTCTTGATTTTTTTTTTTTTTGGCTCTGATCACTGAATATGGCAAAACAGCTCCACAGCACCTCCTACAACATTTTAAAAAATCATTCCCTGCACTGCATTTCATCTATCTGTCTGGAATTTGGCAGCCTCGTGCAGTGTCCTGAGATCTCCTGGAACCATAACCAAAACCCAAGTGTAATTTTAGTGTAATTTATTTTTTTGCCATTTTCAGGCCTTGTACATTAAAAAACTCCTGCTAAAGATGTTTTCAGACTCAACATGATCTTTGGTGGGTCCAATCTAAAGACCTTAGTGACGTTAAGTTGCGAAACTTTTGAATTTTCGTAAAAGGGCGTTTCTGTTGTGACTCGCCAAATTTATTCACCACAGGAAACGCCAGAAACTCAGCTGTACATTGTCCAGTCTCCTCCAAACTTTACGTTTGATGGGACTCTTGAGTCTGGAGACATCTATCTGCCTATATTATGCTGCAATTATGGCGCCGCCTAGTGGCAACAGGAAATACGCGGTATGTGATAACTGGCATGATATACATAAAATAGTGGGTACTATCCATCCCCAAGGTATTCATTATTATTATAATTATTGTTGTTGTTACAATCTAAGGACATTGCCATAATCTGGAACTTTAATAAATGATCAGCTTGTAGTTTCAAGGCATCACTGAGTATGGCTCGCAGGCAAAAATTCAGGTACCCATGTAACATACATTAGTGTATTCTTATTCTTTTTGAATACATGCTCCAGTTAATGCACTAAAATACTCCAGTAACAGTGCTCCACTGACATTTATAGACTTCCTTTTTTTTTTTTTTTTTTTCCCTTC
>VUQG01041012.1:0-19453 GCA_015106755.1 Etia nguti | reverse complement strand
CCCGTTTCTGGTCAGTGACAACTCATACTTTTCGACTCTCCTTTTTATCACTCCCTTGCGCTCACAGACACATCACGGGTATGGCAGTCCATTCTCCCTGCAGCACGGACTACACTGCCAATGAGGCTACATTCTTTAGGGCTATGCCTGTAACACTCTGCCTATTGCCTTCATATTAAAACATTTTTTGAATTATAATTTTTAAAAATATTTCTTCACTTAATTACGTAGCAAGTAGAGGTGACATGGGCCGCGAGATTGAGACCCAGGCATTAGAGCCTCTTAATGCGTTTTTTGTTTGGGTTTCCACCGGCGTGGAATTACCAGAAATAGAGAGGGCATAGGCTAACATATGAAACAGGAAAAGACCGCCGTGTAATCCATTTGTTTCAACAAAGTAACTCTATTCTGAATATCACCTTTTTAAACAGTAACTGTAACGGAATACAGTTACTCATATTTTGTATTTTAAATACATAACGCCCGTACATGTATTCCGTTACTCCCCAACACTGCTTTAGATTTATTAGTTCCCTTCCTGTTCCCTTCGTTTTTTCTCTGTCTCCTTGAAGTTAGCCATGTCTCCATGTTTGGTTATCTTTCTGTTTTTGTGTCCCGTCACTGTCTGCCACTTCCTGTTTTATTTTGGTGTCTGTTCTTTCTTGTGTCTACTTCCTCTGTCTCGTGCTCTGTGATTGGTCACAGCTGTGCCCCCACCTGCTCCCTCTCTCCCCGTTATCCTGTGTATATATATGGTATCAGTTTTATCTGGCTCTTTGCTGTGTCCCTCTTCGTGCCTCCAGTAGATTACTGGCTTCTGTTTATCTGTTCCAGGCTTATGTTACATTTACTTTGTGAGTGCTCATAAATATAGCTGCTTTTAAGTTTTCATCGTGTTTTCTGAGTCCTGCATCTTGGGTCTACCCTGCCTGCCACACAGCTGGTTTCCTGCATGGATCTCATTTTGTAGTTAAATCTCCCGTAACTACGCCACTATTGGTGGAGGAGTTTCTGTTTCAGATCTGTGAGTTTCTGGTTGGGAATGTAAGTCATTAAAAATGTGAATATCTGTGTTTTTAGTTAATCACTGAATTATCACAATCAGACTGGATGTAGTTCATTTGCAAACTGATAGCAGATTAAGTCCGTCTCTTTGCCGCTTCATCACCACCTTCATGCATTAATGCAGCTCTGACTGCAAACGGTCACACACACGGTCCCCGTCTTTGAAGCAACCATTTCAAGAACAAGTTCATTACACATGGTAATTCTGGTCTCGAACCAGTTTCCTTTAGAGCGACTGTAGCACTAGAGTGCTTATCTGACACAGAGGTCCAGTCCCATGACTCAAAGTAGCAGAAACGATGCCACACATAATGCTGCTGGCATTGTTATGACGGAGTTAATTATCCGCAGAACAGCTTTTTAGACTTTTCAACATGTACGTCTAAGGACTGACTCACCTTCAACGATGCAGGAAAATGTTCTATTCTGCTGATGTTGGACCTCACGTCGGTCTTTGATACGGTTGACCACAACATTTTGCTTGATAGGCTGAATTATCGGTTCGGTGTATCTGGATCTGCGTTGGAGTGGTTCTCCTCATGTTTGTCTGAACGATGCTTTTCTGTGGCGGTTTATAAGTACAGGTCATCTGCCACTTCTCTTACCTATGGTGTGCCACACGGTTCTTTATTGGGCCCCTTATTGCTTCTAATATATCTACTTCCTCTTCAGCATATTTTGAGCACCTTTGAGGACATTTGCTATCGCTGCTATGCAGATGACATTCAGTTATACATTTACTTTAAGCCTCAACATGTTTCTAAGCTGCAGATTCTGAATAAGTGCTTAGACTCCATTAAAGGTTGGATGGCTGACAACTTTCTCCAAGTTAATGGAGGTAAAACTGAAGTCCTTGTATGTGCTCCTGACAGATTTGTATCTAAGATGATGAAAGCTCTTGGTCCCTTTTCGACATTTGTTAAATCATCTATCAGGAACCTTGGGGTAACTCTTGACTCCGCTCTCACTTTGGATGAAGAAAGTTTGAAATCCCTGTCAGTGTAAAGGTTAAATGCATTTTAGGCCATTTATAAGAGATTACAGGAGATCTTATACTTTGGTAAGTAGCATGAAATGTGCAGTGTTTTACAAACCTACCTCCTACAAGCCTGAAAATGTGATGAAAGTTCACTCGAGTGAAAGAAAATCGAACGCCTGCTTCCGTCTTCTGTAAAAGAGATATGTGACTCTATGGGCAGCAATTCACTCTTATTAAAACACTTTGTACGTCAATAACTGGAGACAACACTCGGAGACAAAACATTCGTTTTAATGTTAAACTGTGAGAGAAGATTTTTATTTTAAAGCACGCACACATAAGATGCAATCACTCTGCCCTGGACTTTATACTTTTTTTATCTTTCTACACACGCGCGCGCACAAACACGCACACTTTCACACAATCCTCTCTGGGGCGTCCAGAGGTGGAGGTGAAAAGTGCTGCGAAAGCCTCTGTTTGCACTTCAAAGAGCTGTGTGGGTGGATGGTGGATTCCCGCGGCGAGCTGCAGCGGTCATGAAAGGAGCATTTCTGGAGTTAAAGCTTCTCTGAAAAGTCCTCTGCTGTCTGACAAACATCTGATCAGCTCTGAAGGCTGTTCAACAACAAGCATGGAGGAGGAAGAGGAGGAGGAGGTGGGCTGGTGTAGGGTGGGGGGTTTCAATCACCTCATAAAAAGAGTCAAAATGTCTTGTAACCCTTGCATGTTCACACAGAGAGCAGAGCCAGCCTCCCTCCTGGTGATTACACATATTTTTCTCAGTGTGCTGTTTAAGCTGCAGAATTTCCCAGTGCTTCCTGCTGCTGTTTTAAGCTCCCCACCAGCCAAGCATCCAACGTAGCTGGAAATGCAAAAAGCTCACTCATTTTAGGACTATCCGGAGTTTGCCTCCAGCTTGGAGAGTGAATATTTGGAAGAACTATAAACACTGACTTCCAGTGGTACAATGTGTAATTAAACTGAAGCACAAGTCAACAAAACAGACGTGAATCCTGCATGGCGAAACTCGGTTACAGCAGCCTCAACTTTAGACGGCGTCGTCCAGCAGTCTGCGACACTGTCCAGTCAAACTGACGCAAACACACATTCCTGCTAACTTTAGATGTTTACATCATGCATGTTTGAGCGAGGAGTTGGAAAATCTAGTCTGTATTGTTCTTTTGGTTGCTAGTAACCCAGCAAATATTGTTCTAAGACTGACTTTATCTCTGCTTTTCTTATTTTTAGTACAAAGGATAAACTAAACTATTCTTGTACCCAAACTTTACTTTGTTTGAAAGTCCAAGAAAGATATCCAGGTGAAAGGTAGCTTACCAGGACTAGAGCTTGAGAAAAAATAGCCAGCTGAGGGTTATTCGATGTTAAAATGTTACTATATTTTGTACATTTGAAAGTGTAAACCACTAACAAGTGAAGGACCCCTGGTTCGATCCTGGAAGGAGACACAAATCCCTTTGGGGTCATGATAAGAAGGAACAAGCTGAACTACCTGCTGTGGTGACCCACTGTGAATAAGGGAGCAGCTGAAAGCAAAACAAATAAGAAAATCAATTTAATGTCCACGTCTCACTGGTGCCTAAACAGTACTGAGAGCTGTGTCTGTTCTTTGAAGTTACGCCGCATATTTCTGTTACAGGGTAAGAAGTGATCCGTCATGAAGAGGAACAATGACATTTCTATCAAAACATTTGGACCACGCTGCGTGATCTCAGACTGTTCCTGGAAACTGTTCTTAGAGGTTTTCTCAGTTGTTTACAAGAAAAAATGAAAGGAAGGTCGGACAAACCTGAGCATTCATCGTGAATTATTATTCAGCCCATAACGAGCTGCACAATAGGCAGTAATCACAGCAATTTGAGGCAGGAAATGATAGATTTAGGGCACTGGAGAAACTTTTTTCCTTTAAACTGTTTTCATTTTAAAAGTCAAATGTTGAGTCGTGTGTTATCAGTTTGGGTGAACAGACCCAAATTTTAATATAAGACAATCTCCCGCCGGCTTTTGCCTGAGTTGGGGCTTCGATAATTTCTCACAGGACACACGAACAGCGTGGATGTTCTTTATTCTTCCTCTGTCGTTGACGCGTTCTCAGTTTAAAGCGTCACCTTCAGTCTCTGAAACATCCCTGTAGGTTTGAAAGGCTTGCCTTTGTCTGGACTTGACTTGGAAAACCAGTGGATCAACTCTGTGAATGATGTGACGTTATTTCATCATTTTAGGGAGTGCAGCTGCTTGTAAATAAAGCAGAAAGTGGGTGTGAAGAGCAGAGGAGGGCTTGGCAGGTTAAAAGACAGTGCAGCATCTCTCAGGATATTTGATGACAGACTGTGAGGCAGATTACACTCATCTATTATCTCCGTATGAATGATTCTGCAAATTGTTTCCTGCTTGCTGAGTTTATTTTGCATGACTAATAAGCAAAACATTTACACTACCACTGCAAAAAATTAGTCTTTTCATCACTAATATGGTTTATGAGATCTCTGTAAATAGTAACTACCAAATGGTGGACCCCAAAGTGAAGATGTGAGATGTTCTCGTCAATAATTTAAGAAGCTCAAAGACCAAATCTTCCAGTTTCCTCCTACTTCTACCTAAAAGATATATGAAACAAGAAAATAATGCAAATTGTTGCTGTTTTTAATATTTAACTGCACACGAGAATCCCCAAGTCTTCATTATCTCTAAAAATCAACAGTTAAATGTTAAACATGAAGCAATTTTCATATATTAAATTGTAATAATGGCGACAGCATGAACAGATTGTAGCTCAGCTAAAAAAAAGAGTTTTTTTGATTGTCTCTTTGCTGCCTAAATCTTCCTCTTCAGTGGAAACACTCACTCTGAAGCAGTTAGAGTGCCATCAAGTCTGAGACAGAAGGCAAGATTTCCAGCTCAGGGGATATATTACATGTAAGATTCATAATCCTGATGGCATAAACAGACCCTATTTATGGACATTCAGACAATCGAACCAGGAAAGCGAGCAAAAGGAAAAGAAACAGGTTTGTGCTCATTTCATCTGAGTCACCGTTTAAACCATCATGACCAGTCTTTACTGTGTAATAAAGACAGTACAAAATGAATGTTTTGAGGAAACCATTTGGAGTCACAGTTTGTGCCTCAGCCATATAAAAGCTTTACATTCAGTTGTCAGCACGATTTAGTAAATGAAAATGTAAAATTAAAATTAATTAGGACATTACATCTAAGATTCAAACTTCCAGTTCCTAAAGTTGACCTTTGAAAATATTCTCACCTTCCTCTCCCTCTCTCCTTCGTACATCTTTCTCCATCTATCAGTGTTGCACATTAACGATTTCAGATACAGCAGCTGTATGTTTAGCTAGCACGCACATTTTGTGACAGACTGCTCAGAAACACTTTGTGTGTTTGGTGATATTTGTTGAGCTGTTAGAAAAGCTGCATTTGATAGTTACTCTTACATTTATGCTCACTCCCCTTCAGTAGCGCTAGCTAGATGCTGACGTACTGTGACGCAGCTTTACATCTGCACCATGAGTTTCCCCTCTCAGCCCTGTGAAAGGAAAAAGGACGCATCACATTTATAAAAAATAAAAAGAAACAAAATCATGCACTTACAATCTGACATCTTAAAGTCACAGATGATTTTGTAGTTTTCCAGAACTCTTGTTTTCTCAAAGTTACCCAACTATGTTATCTAGCTAAAGTTAGCTTGCTAGCTAATAGATTCAGTAGTTGCATCTTGACAATAGCCCCAAATAAGCCTGTTGTTTAGTGACGCACATCTGGTCAAAGGACAAAATGGCCAATACTGAGATGAATACCAGCAGAATGCCTTATTAATAGAAGGACTTTAATTTAAAGGTAAAATCTAACCCTTTTTTTCTAGCTAACACCGAGCTTATCAACATGCTGCACATTAAAAGTGCTAATAAAAAGCTGTAGAGGCTTTAAAGAAAAAGTGATTAATCAAAGCACAGATTTCCATTTTTGTTTGTGCATCCTGAGTAAAATATTTTCCTTTAGCTTCAGCAGTCTCTAGCTGCCTGTCTCTGTTAGTTGGTGCCAAAACAAAGAGAACGAGCGAGACCAGCCACAAGCCACAAAACCTGGAGCTGAAAGAGGCCTTAAAGGTCTGCAGATTTCAGCATGGAGCATTTAAATCCAGACTAAAGATCTGTATTCTGCCAGCTTTGAATCATTTGTCAGCGAGTTTCATTTTGAAAAGCCGAGGCGCTGAAACTAAATCAGAAGTTTAAACTGTAAAAATGTAATGACAGCGAACAAAGGCTGCTGTGCTCGCCGCGCTAGGCTGTCGATTCATTTCCGTCAGATGTGAAAGGTGTCGCAGCACCTGTGTGTCAGCTGTGGGCCCTGTTCTTCATCAGGAGGCTGAGAATAGCAGCACTCGGATGAAACTTGGAACCGAGGTTTGGAGGAATGAAAGCAGCAAGGCAGTGCGGGTGCACCTGTAAGTGTGACATCACAGTTTGTGCAGGAAGGAATGTTTCTGACACACGATAACAGCTGCTGAGACCGAGGTGGAAAACACTCAAAGTCTGACTGACAGGAGTGCAAATAATCATCTGAACCTGTTCATGTTTGTCATTTCATCATATAAGTGTTCACTGTTCTGGTAACTTTGTGTGGTAGTCGTTGGGTGAAGGCCTCTTATTGGATCATCGCCACCACGATGTCACTGATTAGTTTTGGACTCGACATTTTGAAGCCTCAGATGGTCATTTTTGGAGACATGAATGACTGCATTTGGAGGAGATGGTGGAGCTCTAACTTAGCTTAGATAGAGAGCTGCGTCCTTAAACTGTGCAGACATTTGCTAATTAGCCCTGAAGACCAAAATAATCAGATACTCACCAAGACTGAAGTTCAGGTTATATGATGTTTACACTGTGTTTGGCTTTGTGGTGGTTTTGCATCTCGTACTCATCCTTTGGTGTCCCTTTGCTTATCCGAGCCTCTTTGTGTTAGTTTTGCTTCTTTTCGCACACATGAGTTACACTTTCTGGAAGAAATGTTCATGTTTATTAGCTCTGAAAAGTGCTCCGAGGCGCTCGTTGAGCCTTTGAATCTCCGGTGACTTTGGCAGGTCGATGTGACGAGTGGCGTTACAGCTGATGAGCCGGGGGTGCAGGAGTCCCACAGCACAGAGTGAGAAATAAGCCCACTCCAATCAATGTGGCTGTGAGTCGAGGAAACTCTGAAAACAATGAGTCATCCTCCACAGAGGGGGAGACGGCAAGACTGGAAGAGCGAGGGGATGAGGAGACGAGCAGACAGTGGCAGGTGGAGGAACAATGGGTGTTTGATTTCCTGCAGGGACAGGCGTGCATACGCCCAAACTGGATTTTAATTACTTCGTATTCTCTCACTCATTGTTTGAGCTTCTGTGTACTCCAGTATCCCAGTTCAAACCAACCAAGCTCAGCCTTTTCCTCAGAGATTAGCTACTAATTTTTCTTTTATTATTCTTGCCTTGTTTTATATGTAAAAATATGCTAACAGGAGCTTAGAGAGGTGCCAGCAAACATCTGAGAGGATGTTTGCTGGCACCACACAATCACACAGCAGCTACATGCTAGATTTGCTGCCCATTTACATAGACTGTACTAAATGATGGCAGAGGCGCAGTGACATTTCTCGAGCAGCAGAGCTGAGCATTTAACTGCTGCTATCTTAGCTTTTTGAAACCAGACGTCACGAGCGAGGGAATGTACATATTGTGACTTTTCACATAATCGACCTGCTGTAAAGCGTACCCAGCTTTTTCTTCTATTTGAAACCATTTGAAATGGTTCACCAATTGACAAAATCAGCATCATGTTGTCATCAAACTAGGAACTGAGACCATAAACTCATTAAGAAGGTGTCACTGAGGCCGCAGATCCAGTGAGAAGTAGGAGCATTTTCACAGACTTCTTTTGAGGTTTATCACGTTTCGTCATGCACACTTTGCTCGAGATTTTCCCACCATACTGGATGTGATACAGCTAAGGAAAATGTGTATTCCCTGATCGGTTGGCATTGTAGGCTGGTAGCTTTTGCTCGATTAAATGCATAAGAAACCTCTCAGTGACTGTTTTGGTTGCCAGCAGGTTGAAGAATACATGTTTTTCTCCAGCGGTAGATGGTTACTGGGGGGGTCACGGACTGGTCTGAAGGCCTGTGCGACTTTCCCAGCGATTTCCAGAAACCACTCACAAACAGTCGGGGAATATTCATTTTTCCCGTGTGGATCGCTCTCTAAACCTGTGTGACTGAGACCTTATTCACTTGATCCTACATCATCACCGCGGTTGTCCAAAATAGCAGACGAGTTAATGTCACATCATTTGTGGTCACATCTGCAAAAACTCAGGACATCTGGACTTCTTTTCCCCCCTGCTGGCTACTAGAAAGACTGCAGGTTTAAGACACTCTGCTTGGTTTTAAATATAATCTACGTTAATTTATAAGGAAATGAGCACTGAGTAACTTTACTCTCAGCTGGTTCCACATCATAGTCTTCTGTCTTTTTCTGCTTTGGCCTCTTAGGTTTAAATGATTTGGTTGTTTCACCATGAAAAGTTTCAAATAAATTGAAACTTGCACATAAAATCCCTGTTTAAATTCCAGACTTGATGCCTGATATTGTCAGTGTAGTGAGTCCCCTCTTGTTTCCCTGGGAGGAGAATGAGACAGGCAAACAAAGATGAGGATATGATAGACTGTTTGACTTGTTTTATTTGGTATCAGGTGACCAGCAGCCTCCACAGGTTAGATCACAAATAAAGAAAAGACCAGAAAACAAAAAGCATGCAAACATCAGATTGACTAAATCTTACTGGGATCTTAAAACTGTGCAGCGTTAACATGAAGTGGAAACCAAACGCTACACAGC
This sequence comes from Etia nguti, assembly GCA_015106755.1. Lineage (NCBI taxonomy): Eukaryota > Metazoa > Chordata > Actinopteri > Cichliformes > Cichlidae > Etia > Etia nguti. The sequence continues at coordinate 10,505 of VUQG01041012.1, read as the reverse complement.
TGAGCGCACCAACAGCCTGCAGCAGAGCTTCATTAACCAAATAATTTTTTCACATTTCCGACGGCTGTTTGTCATTTTGAATGATTCAAAGGTTTATGGTGAATCTGCCATAAAATTCACACAACACTGTTAACACTGAGCTGCCAGCGTCACTGGTCTGTGTCTTTATAACATTAAACATACATGGTTGAATCCTGCATCGATGTCTTGGAGCATCTGCAGGGTCAGAAAGGCAGAAGGAGGTCTGCAGGATTTCCTATCAGCAGAGTGTGCAGGATCAGAAACTCTCACTTTCAGACACATTTAGTGACTCTGATCTCTCCTGACTAACGAACCACAGCTGAATACTGGCCGATAGGGTCATTGACCAAGGGGGCTTATTCAGTATTTCTGGTTTTGTTTGTCTAAGTTAGTAATTGGTCCTGTTCCTGTTTTGGTCTCGTCTCAATGTCCTGTTTGTCTGCATGTTGCCCCTGTGTGTTTCCTCCCCAGCAGGCTTTGCGTCTAATGTGCATTCCTGTGAAGTCTGTCTTGTCTTCATGTTTGTCTAAGTCAGTGGTGTCCAACTCCAGGCCTCGAGGGTCAGTGTCCTGCAGGTTTTAGATGTGTCCTTGATCCAACACAACTGATTTAAATGGCTAAATTGCCTCCTCAACATGTCATGAAGTTCTCCAGAGGCCTGGTAATGAACTAATCATTTGACTCAGGTGTGTTGACCCAGGGTAAGATCTAAAACCTGCAGGACACCGGCCCTCGAGGCCTGGAGTTCCCCAGTCCTGATCTAGTCAGTCTGCGTCTCAGTGTGTGTTCCCTGTACTTCCTGTTTTACTTTGATAGACTCCTATCAGTGTGCCTCGTGTTCTGTTTTGCTTCTCCCACATCTCGTTTGTCTGAGTAGTTGCCAGCCATGTTTCAATGGTGTTTCCTCTTTGCCCTGTTTCCCTTTCGTATTTGGTGTCTGCGTCTCCCTCTGTTCGGCGTCACATTCTCCCTCATTCCTGGCAGTGTTCTGTTTGAGAGTTTAGCTTCTAGTATCTCCCAGTTTAGTTTTGTGTTTTTCCCTTCCAGCAATAAAGCTGAGTTTTGAGTTAAGTCTGCCTGTTGAGTCTGCTTTTTGGTCCTCCATTCCTCCCTGCTTCACACAGTCCTTGACACCGACGGTTTCAGGGTCCAGGAAGGCAGCTGGGGGACGCTGCAGCCTTCAGAATGAAATAAAATCTAATATGAAAAGTTGTCTGTGAAGGTTCTCAGTCATCCAGGTCATCGTAGTCTAAGGAGCTCGGAAAGAAAAGCGTCTGGACTTCTTTAAGTTGCTTGAAGACGTTTCACCTCTCATCTGAGAAGTTTCTTCAGTTCTAGGGTCAAACGGTGGAGAGTCCCAGATTTGTCCCCCAAGAGGCTCATGAACCCCCTGTTGATCCTCTACCTAATCACAAGAGTCAAGGTGTGAAAACAGGTGTAGGTCACAATCAGCCAAGGTTTCGGGTGAACCCGCTGTGAAACCTAACCCCGCCCTATCATGTGATTTCCTGAGGTCAAAAGGCCCAGGATGTGAGTGGGTGTTAAGGCGTCTGGGAAGGGATCTCAGAACTGAAGAAGCTTCTCGGATGAGAGGTGAAACATCTTCAAGCAACTTAAAGAAGTCCACACGCTTTTCTTTCCAAGCTCTTTAGAATATGAAAAGTTGTCTGTCCAAATAAAAGACCTACGAATTAAGTCTCGATACACGTACTGCAACGCTTCGGTGCTTCTGCTGTAACATTGTTTGTGAAATACTAACAACCAAACATGATATTATAATACTGAATTAGATAAGTTACAAAATAAATACGAACAAACGTACATTTAACTTTTTTGGGACTATTTCCCGTCTTCTCACGAAATCAAAACGAGTGCTGGCATGAGCAGGAAACTTAGGGTCATGTTTGTATTCCTCTCCTGAGAAACGCCCTCTCTTCACTGTATCAGTGACTGAAATTGATTTGATTGATCCATCTCTATTCAATGTGTGTACCACTAAAAAAAATCATTAAAATTAATTTTCACAGCTCTGTTCTTTAATGCAACCTCTAGTCTGCAGATAACATCACTTAATGGTTTAAATTCTGCATGAACGTTGGATGAACCGCTGCTGTGTACATCCTCCCTCTGCAATAACACAGCGCTCTCATCTCCAGCAGGCTTTTCATCTTCTTTGAGCCAGCCACCATACTGGAGCGCGAAACAAAGCTGAATAATAACAGAAGAGCTGCGATGTTAAATGAAGATAAAAAGAAACTCTTCCTTTCTTGGAATGATGACTACTTGACTTTTAGGAGGACTACTCCTACATTTTTATTTGATGTGGTGAGTCAGACACACTCTGAGAGAAACTTCAGAAAGGAAATCGTTTAGAAGACTGCTGAAATGCATAATTTCCAGCTAGATTGATAAACAAAAACACAGAAAATGTGGCTGAACCACTAACAGACCAGCATACAGTAACCACATTTCCCACCTTAGAGGGCAGAGTTGAGCTGCTGTCCTGCTGCTGCGTTCCCTGCTTCCTCTCTCAGTGCACTCAGACGCGGCACACAGAGGTCTCTGCTGATGGGATCGGACTGAAAGTAGGACGTGACGGGCAGGTTTACCGGAGACAAAAGAGGGAACAGGTGCACTGCAAAAGAAAAGAGGCACACGTGTGCACGAGAGCGTCGGTGAACCGCAAACAATGGCAGCTTCAGAAACCTGCTTTCATGGCCACAGCAGTCACGTCTGTAGGATCTTTATATGAAACACCCTGAATCTGTTCGTGCACGCTGCTGAGGCGCTCCGGTTTGACGTTCAATAAGTCAGTAAGCCAAAAGTGTGCAAGCATTAAGCTTCTCTGGACTAGCTCAGCGTGCATACATTCATATAAAATCCTGAGGGAGACGAGTTTACTATGAACAAACCTGCAGTGAGACTATAATGAGGCTCTGAGGTGGCTCAATAAAGGAGACTAACAGACACTCAGAGCAAAGAGCACAGAGACTTTTCTGAATATTTTAGAGGTTCTCACAGCAGAGCATGAAATTTTACAATCTGCGTATTACAACTCAGCCCTGAGGTTGTTCTTATTTGTAGAGAATTACAAAAAAAAGTCCCTTTTAATACCTGAAGTAAAGATGTGATTTGCAAACAACCAGAAAAACTGCCTGAGTTGTACAGAAAAGTCCCTGATTGAACATCTCCAGGAATATTTCCTGATTTGGTAAAAGCAAAGACCGCAGAGTTCTTCCATTAGTAATCAACGAGTCTTTCAAAATCAGCCATTCATCATGTTTGTTTATGGAAAACTACAGTTCTGTTTGATTAGAGTGACCCAAACTAAAAAGAACAAACAGCACGCCTGGATCAACCTCCTGTGGGGCAAAAATTTCATCATTTCCCCAAACGACCAGCAGTCTGTGGCTGCAAACGTTAACGGTTCAGCTAGTGTCACAGTTCAGGGAAACTTCCTGGGTGAAGCCTTTGGCTGATACCGCGTGAACCTTGTGGTAAACCTGTGAATTCCAGCACAGTGAAGTTCCCTGGAGGAGTCTGGATGCGTAACTTCGTGTTAAACGACAGATATACAGCAAAATTCAAAAGTCTGGCACAGCAGAACGTGATGAGCTTGTCTCTCAAAGTGGATTATCTGCTCTTTAGAAATACTTCAGATGTAGTGCAAGTGATAATAACCGAGAAGAAATCAGATGCAAAGAGTGCTCTAGAGTTTTGTCTTTACTGCAAAACAACAGAACGAACTTATTCAAAGGAAAAACTGCAGTGTAATGAAGGCAGAGGATAGCAGTGTTTGCTATCCTGAACCGTCCAATATCAGCTCACACATCCATAAAGGTGAGCCATTACAGCGCGTCTGCATATCCATCCCGCTCACAAAGACTCGCTGAAATCACAGATTCCATTACATGTGATCAAAGACAAGTGGTGAGTAATGAAGACTTCAGAAAAATGGTCATCTTACTGGACAAAAGACGTTTTCTCCCCTCGTGAATTTATTTTTCCAACATGCAATACCTGCGCTGTGTGCAAAACGTCCCACACTAAATGAGTTACCAGTTTTATTCACGTCCATCATGCAGGCACAAAGAACGGAGGGAAAGACTTTATATTTAGCTTCCAGGAGATGTGCTGTGACAGGCTGGAAACCTGTCCAGGGTGTACCTGATGTACCCGGCCTCTCTCCCTGTGACAGCCTGATAGGCTGCGGCCCCGATGCAAACCTGAACTGGATAAGCAGAAGAGAATGGATGGATGGATGGATGGATGGATGGATGGATAATATGATAACATTTTTTATCAGTTGTCATCAGACATTCCTCTGCTGTCGGTTTGTCCAGAAAATGCCACACGAGCTGACATGTTGGGCTCATTTTCTGGCAAAATAAACTCTGAGAAAATACCCCGAGTTAAAGAAGCGACAGTTTGAGGACGAGGTGTGTTCTGATGGCAGCAGGAATCAGGTGGCGTGTTCTCACCTGTTCAAACAGATGGAGCGGATTCTGGAGACTGACTAAAACCAGGAATCCGTGGGATGGTTGCCACCGCATACCCGTGTCATAACGCTGGATCTGCTGATGTTATGAGAGCGAGGGAGGCGGCCTGACAGTCCGTCAATACCAAAGATTCTCCTCCAGCTGCTCTCTGCAGATTCCAGGACGGCCCTGTCTGCTCTCTTTACAGGCCTCATGTGGATTTTTGTTGGTTTTTTCTAAGACACGTCAAAGATGGAAATAAAAAAAGAAAAATCGATGACTTTTTTTTCTGTTTCCCGTCGTATCTGCTGCAGCCGGCACTAAAGGAGCCCTTTGATTTCCCATCCCTCAGCTAGTTGACATTTATTTCACAAACACTTGACATTTGGAAATGGGCTCCCTGTGCGAGTGCTGTGTGTGCATGCTTGTAACACACACACACAGGCAGGCACACACATGCACACACACACACACACATGCACACAATCGAGCGCCATTAGTAGCCTTTGTACGGAGCAGCTGGATGGACCGGTGTCTCAGTCTGGACTGAAATCGACAGAAGTCTGAAGACTTCAGTCAATTTTAACCAGAGCAGACACCAAAAAGACACAAACACACATGTCGGCTATTCATATCTTGTGGGGACATCTAATTGACATAAAAGAATGCCTAACCCTGACCCTTACCCTAACCATAACCCAATTGTAACCCTGTCACTAAAACCACATTTTGAGTCTCAAAAATGTCTTCAAACTTGTGGGGACCTGGATTTTGGTCCCCATAAGGGCTGTTGTCTCCCACAATTCAAAATATACTGAAGCAAAAGACTCAACAAAAAGTGTCACTTTATCATAACCAGGTCGTTCAGACACCTCTGAGCTCCAATTCTGCGTTCTCATCAGAAAAACAATTGCCGTCTCTCATCATGGACATTTAATTGGTTTCAGTGGGAAACTCTAATATCCATTTGGTAAACAGGACTTTACCTAGCTTAGCTAACGGACTGTGTCTTCTTCCAAATTGACTCTGATTTCAGTAAGTTCCTCGTGGATAGAGCCAAGAAAGAACTTTGACCTTTAATATTTATATAGTCACCAAAAAACCCTGAACAGAAGCTTAGAATAGTTACTCTGGACATTACAGTTCCTCTGGTATGAAATACACTTTTGATTATTTCTCTTGGACGGCCGTCTTTCATACTTTTAAATGTAGTTTTGCAGCATCACTCTGAGACAGGGTGTTCCTAGTCTAATTCCTTATTATCAGGATGTCCCAGTAGCTCTTTGAAAAGCCTCTGATGTGAAATCTGAGACAGGAACAAGAGACCGAGATCATACTTCTCCCATATTAGCTTGTCTACCTTGGCTCCATGTTATTGGCTCACCTGAAACACTTTATTGAGTTTCAGGTGAAACAGCAGCTTCTCTTGCAGGAAAAGCATTATGGTGTTTGGAGCGGTTTATGGTCTGAGCTCCCGAAAGCTCGGGAAGTTTCAAATTGCATTTGAACAAATAAATCAGATGTTTGTAAGCGGATAGCAGAGACTAGCAGAGGCACAGTGCATGAAAGAGTGCATGCTGAGAAGGAGCTTACAGTAATGTGTATTTATGCTGAGGTCTGTGTTTTTACTTTTGTCTACCTGAGCCAGTCATTTAAAGATATTGGCTTCACCTCTTTCCTAGCTTCTTTGTACAATTTCACTCCTCACTTCATCCCAGTCTGAAACTTTCCTTCATGCTTCAAGAGTCAACATTTATGGGCTTTATCGTTTCCTCGATATGTTCTTTAACAGCTCGTTCCAAACTTAAAGGTAGCTTTTGTAATTATACTCTACGAACTCTAATGAAAATGTTCTCCACCAGGAGGCAGCGTTTTCCCCATTGGTGTGTTGAAATGTTTTCCGACGTTTGCTCCTATCCTATCATTTTTCCTTATTTCTTCAGTCTTTTTATTTCCTAGAGTCTTTGCCATAATAAAAAAATGGACAGTGGACAGTGCTACCCCTCAGCTTCCTATTAGATACACCTATGGTATAAATTTAAAACTCTTACATCGCTTCGTTCTTGACTTATCGCATTCAGACATCAGGCATTGAAAATTTTATGTTATGTTTTTACATAGCGATTAGCACAAAAAAATTCCAAGCAGCATTAGAAGAACAAATTAGCAACATTTTGATGGTTTTATGCCACAGTATTAAAAAATCTGTCTTTTTACATACTGTAGTTTGAAGCCTCATCATTAGTGTTTTAGTTACCATAATGCTAAGATTTCAGAGCCACTATTAACTATATTTAGATAAGTGGACAGAGAGCTAAGTTATTAGCTGACATACTTGATCCATTTGAATAACACCTCAACAGCACAAACACTGCCAAAGGACAAGTTTAGTGACTCCAAATAATTACAAAGAATAACAGTAGCCATGTGCTTAACTTAAAAAGAAAGTTATTAAAAGAAACAAAATAATGTTAAGCGGGTGAATCTGCACATACAGATCCAAACTGCTTGTTGGAGCAGGCTGTATACATGTTTATTGCTGATGTAAAGTTGTATATTTTAACATGCGAGTTTATGGGGATTGACTCACTTTTGGGCCCAGCCTCAAGTGGTCATTAGAGGAACTGCAGTTTTGAGTTTTGAGCTCTTGGTGGGTGCTACTTCCACATTATCAGACACAAACACTGCGTAGTCTGAACCTGGCATGAGCTGCAGATTAACTCTCTTGAGTTTTTAGAGTAAGGCTGTCTCTCCTTTACTGCATTTTCAAAGGAAATACACTCTTCTCCTCTACAGTCATCTCTGGGATGAGTGCCTATATTTCTATTTTCAGCATCACTGATATTATCTGTTTGACAGAGGGGGAAAAACCCATTATCCCCTGTGGTATAGCAGCTTGATTACATAATCACTTTGATATCGTAAACGCATTACAGTGAGAAGATAACCCTCCGGGCAAAACAAACCAGCATTTCACCCCTGCTTGAGCTTCAGTTTCCTTCCTCCAGTCAGAGCCTCACACTATCAGTGCAGACCACCAATGTCCGACCAGTACAAGCTGTGACCTGAAGCCACTTTGTGTTTCTCTTCTTTGAGTTTCTGATATTTCCTCTGAGGCATGACTGCACAAAGCCACTGAATACTCTCCTATTTGACTGGAGGAGAAAGCAGGTGTTCACCAGAGAATTATGGCGAAGAGCTGGAGGGATAAAAACCGTATGGCTATTCATGTTTGTTAGTGACACTCCAGAGTAGAGAACATATGTTGCTCTTTGTCTTGTCTTTTAATTGGTATTTCTTTAGTCCCAAACTACAAAAGAGCAAATCTTTTTTATAAGCCACATCCTTTACAATCACTGTAGAGCCCAGAAGGCGCAATATTTCATGCTTCTTTTATTGTCCCCTGTGGTATAGCAGTGCTGCCCACAGCCACTCTGATGTCCCTTCAACACAAGCCAGTTTTTACTGTGTGAATACTGATGGACATGCCTACAGTCTGCTAGTTATTTAGACCCTAGTCACACAGTCCTACCAGTTCCAGGGGAAAAATATGTAACCCTGACTGGTTGCTTACTGTTGCTAGGTGAAATTGGTCAAAAAAAAGTTAAATAATATTGCACTGAAAACTTCCTCGTGACTGCTTTATTCTTTAGAAGATTGTCGTTGTCGCCCATAGTCTGCATGGAAGAGACCGACTTGTCCGCAAACACTTAGCAACTACTCAGTGAGTACTCACTTACTTTTTACACAAAGTAAAAGTGTGTTTTTTTAAACGTGTTGGATTCAACAGTAAGAAACAACTTTAACTTTGAAGGTGAATGTGCTTCGTTTCCAGTTTGAGTTTCACTTTTTCAAGTTTCACTGCTGCTCCCGGATAATTAGCAAGTTTTCACGGACAAATTGGGATATTACGTAAGCAACCAAGGCAATCTGCTAACAGCCAAACCAATCAAAGCCGTGTAACTCGACCACTTTCGCCCTTCAACCACTCGCCAACTAGTTGGTGAACACACATTTTTCTGGTGTCTGCTAAGAGGTCCGCAGCCGGTCTAGGCTTGTGTGACTAAGGCCTTAAACAACAGTGTTATTGCTGATGTGGACTGATATTTCCCAGGGCGGCTTTCAGATCCTCTGACGTCATAAAGCAGGAATTATCTTGGAAAACTGCTCGACTGTGTGCAGCAGTATTTCCTCATCATTCCAGAGTTCTTATGGAGCTTTTTGGACTCATTTCGAGGCACTAAGAGAACACGTCGTATGCTGTACGTACTTACATATCCACCCTCTCACTCAAAGATGACATCACACCTTTCATCATCCTCTTTTGCACATTCCTCCATTCAAGGTTTGATTTTTCTTCTTCTGCTGTTGTTGCACCTGCACCACAGCTGGCGCTCAGATGCCAGATCAACGCCAGACACCTAGCGCTCCTCAGCCTGTGGGCGTCCGCTCTCCATCGGCTGTTTGCATCAGTCTTCATCCAACACTTCTCCTTAGCTGGCTGGCACCATCACCCGTCTCCGACGCACACATATACACACAGCATCAGCACCACGCTTCTCCACAGCAGTTGAGCCGCCACGCACCATCTGCTCCCTTCAGGAGAGGGTGATTGATGCACCGCCCATATAAAAGCTACCGGGATGACTCATCGGCTCCCCGCCACGATGCTTGGTGCAGTGAGGAGGTGTGTGTGTATGTTTCTCCTTCTCTTTCATATCTCACATCACTGATCCTCCACCTTGCCAGAGCTTTAAAGTTTGCACTGTCTCAAGTTATTAACCAGCAGTCGATGCTTTTTTCATCAATTGTGCAGCTCGTGGAGTGATTCTGAGAAGTTTTACACTCTCAGGGTTGAATTGACAGTGACGGGTTTTACAGCGCACTCACTCAACCAGCTGCTCCACAACGAGGAAGTCCAAGAGAATAAAATGTGAACTTTTACTGCCCAGATATGCAGCTGAATTAAAACATTTCTAATTAGCTCGTTAACTGCTTCCATTCAAAACCTGATGAGTCAGCTTAAAAGAAACATTTAAATCTAATTAATGTTTCAGTATGAGCTTTACTTACCCATCAGCTGATAACAGCTTGCCAGATTGCGCGATATCGTCCTTGAAGGGCTTCACCAGAAAGATCGCAACAATGGACATGCTGACCCCTTACCTGGTGTTGAACTTTTCTGTAGTGCTCAGATTTTTTTCAATTTAATAAATGCTTTACATGTGATCAACAGTATGAATGTCTTCCAAAAAAGACTGTGTTTGTCTTGTACTTGACCAACATACCATAAGCAGTATTCATTGTGTAACCTAGTCCAGTAACATGGTGTCATGGTCAGTGGTGTGAAAAGGGTTAGGGTAGGAACAAGGAGCTGGCCAACAGGAAGCAAAACAAAGATTTTTTATTTGGCCAGAGAGTAAACTGCTGATTGTCCCCCAAGTTGTCTTCTCTTTATTGTTATCCGGTCTTTAAGTCTGACGTCGTTAGCCATTTCTGGGTCCAAACTCCGCTTCAGCTCCCAAAGTCAAACGAACACTGCAGCATCACTGAGAGTTAAAAACTGTCTAAATTCTTTCATCTTTAATAAAATGATCAGCGTTGCTGCTTTACCAGGTGTAACAATTAAGTTTAACATCCAGGCATCCATGAAAACAGAATTTATTAAATTTAACAGAGTTAGAAGTTAGCTCGCTAGTTTCCACCTAAACATGATATAGCATGTTCTGACAGAGATTTCTGAAACAAATTAAAACGTATAGCTCTGCTATCACTTCCAACATAAATAAAGACAGAAAACTAAACAGCAGTGACTTTTGTATGGTTACTGAAGTTGGACTAGCTGGTATTTAATGATGTGCTACGTGGTGGCTAGCTACATAGCTATGTTAGCATAATATAAACACTTTAGCACAGTGAAGCTGGAGGATGAACGCTAACTTTTTTTCCACTCGATAAAAGTTTTGTTGTTTTTTTTGGGGGGGGGGGGGGGGGGGCGCCCCCTTT
>VUQG01041011.1:14594-31625 GCA_015106755.1 Etia nguti | reverse complement strand
CATTAAATGACTTTGTACACTAGCAGCAGACATGACATGGGGTAAAGGAGAGAGAGGGAGAGTTAGCTATTGTGTGTTGGGGGAGGGGTGACACAGGCTACAGCTCTGGGGGAAAAGCTGTTCTTTAGTCTGTTTGTGCGGGTTCTGATTGCCCTATATCTCTTCCCTGATGGGAGGGGTACAAAAAGTCTGTGACCTGGATGGGTTGGGTCCTTGATGATGCAGCTAGCTCGCTTCTGTAAACGGCTAGCATAGACCGTGTCGAGATTCGGGAGTTTGGTTCCAATGACCCCCTGGGCAGTTTTGACGGTCCGGGTCAGAGCTCGACGGTTTTCTGCAGTGCAGCTGAAGTACTACACTGTGATGCAGTGACAGAGGATGCTCTCTATTGTGCTCCTGTAAAAGTTTACTAAGAGCTGGGTTGGCACATTTGCTTTTTTAAGTTTCCTTAGGAAGAAAAGTCTCTGTTGTGCTTTCTTCACTAAGTGGGATGTGTTAATAGTCCATGTGAGATCTTTTGTTATCTGTAGGCCCATGTATTGACTTGCAAAAAAATAAAAATAAAAATGAAGACAGAAAGATCCCTATTAACTAGATTTATCATTCAAAAGCCCCTTTCCCCCCAACAAATACTACAAACCTCCATTTTAATATCAGTAAAGTTAAAATATGTTGGAACAAACACCAGGAAGTGCATCAAGTAAATGTATGTCAAATTTGTTTGAACTTGAGTGAATGAACAAAGCACCAGATCCTGGTCTGTGGTTAGCTGTTTCAAGCACCAGAACTAACTGGTTTCACATCCTGTTGTTTCCCGTTTAGTTCATCTAGTTTAGTTTTGGTTTGTGGTTTTAACTTTTCAGGATGTCTTTTTTTTCTTTTTACCTTTAAGACAAGTCAAAGACAAGAACCAATGCTAAAATATGATGAAAACTCATTTATTTGAATAACATTTACTCAAAAAAACAGGCCTTTGTCGATGATAATTTTACTCATGTAGCCTGTGCACACTGAAGAAACAGATTCCTTTCTATAGATCGTCTGGCAGTATGGTTAGCTGGTTTGTGGCCCTTCTTCTGTGGCCACGATTAGTACATATATACAAAAGTACTGCTGTGCAACTATATTAAGCATTTACAGCACAAATGAAACATTTTGCCTTTCTACAGTTATTGTATGTCTTGTGACAACACAAACAGCACAGTGACTTAAACTGTGTGAGAGCTTAATAAATACAAAAACATATATATTTACATTATTGTACAAAACAAAAGAAAACATGAACATAAAAAGATCGACGTAATAGAGTTAATTACATCAGTAGACTACAATTGCAAACTGTAAACTGTTTTCTTTACAATTACATATATATTATGTATCAATGTGTAAAATATACTGCAGTTAGGAGATGTTGCTACAACCTTATAATTACCCAGTATCTTTGTTCATATCAAAACATCAGAAGTCTGCACACTACTTACACCAACACAACACAGAGTCAGACATGTAAGGCATATCATACTTTCAAGTTTACAAAAGAATTAGGAAACATTCAGCAAACAACAACAGCAAAAACATTTTCTCCTTTCCTGTTTTGCAGAAAGACAAGAAGTTCAGTCCTGCTGAAATGGCAGAATTTACTCATCATAGCTACAATGAATGTAGTCATGCAAACTCACTGTAGACAATGAAAGAGGGCCTGAAGTCATGGGACTGATAGTTTCCTGTCACATTAGATGAGCTATAAAACTTAATTAGGACAATGTGTTAAATTATATACATATATATATATATATATAAAATAATTATTTAATGATCATTCAAACTATTATTGAGACACTCCCTAAGCTTGGTTCTGCTGGAGGTTTTTTTCTGTTAAAGTGGAGTTTTTCCTTCCCACTTTCACCAAGTGCTTGCTCATGGGGGGGGGGCATCTGATTATTGAGGTTTTCTCTCTAATATCATAGAGTCTTTACCCTAAAGTCTAAAGTGCCTTGAGGCAACAGCTACTGTGATTTGGCGCTATATAATTGAAAATAAATTGAACTAATTAGAAAATAATCACGACTTTTTTTCTTTCCTCTTCACACAATCGTTTCCTTCATCATCACTGATTGCCTCCTTTGTGACTGTGTCACTGTGGCACACAGAGGGTGACTGAGGCATCGCAGAGTACCGGCACCGGGAAGCAGAGCAAAATGTCGGGGAGCCGACAGACATCGGTGACGGTGTGTCCACTTCCCTGTCAGGTTCCAAGCTGGAGGCGGGGGATGGAGGTGGGAGGGGGGAGGAGATCGACGGCTGAGAAGGGAAGAGGAGAGAAGAAGAGTAAATAAATCTTCTATTTAAAGTAGATGATTTGCTGGCTTAGCTCAGGTTTTGATCATGTTTACCTGTAAGGAGATGCTGGACTTGTTAGTCTTCTCTTTGACTTTTGCCAAAGCTCCTTTAAGTCCCGAGGATCTCTCAGTCATCTCAAGAGCTGCTTTCAATAGTTTGGGCGTCTCTGCCCTGACAGGAGCTGCTGGTACCTTAGGGGGTTCCTTAGCCTCTTCTTTAGGTTCAGGTTTCTTTCCTTTGTTTAGCATCTTCCTGTGTTTGAGACAAGAACAATCAGGCTAACGATAACTGTAAGCAGAAAAAAGGGGGGCAAAAGGGGCAACTCAAGCTGCCCTGCAATAGTCATAGAGACTTGTGCTGATAATGGGTGGCCGACAGCACCGAAGCTTTTCAGATACAGGACAAATACAGGAAAAATGTTATTATTATTATAATCAACCTGGCCTTCTTGCGCAGCAGTTTCTTGGACTCCGGATAGTGGACCAGGATCTCATTCAGGTCCTTTTTGTCCAGGATGAATAGATTTGCAAAGCCATGAGCAATCACATTGGCTGTGCGCCTGTTACCCCCGCCAACTGCAAGCAAACTACCAAACAAAGAGCACTGTGGTTAAAAACAGCATTATTTAAAAAAAAAATAATAATATGGCATTTACATTTCAGGAAAGAGGAATTTCTGTATAAATGTAAAAGTTTGATTTGATGTATAAAAATGGTTCTGGGACCTTGGAGTGTGACCGTCACACAGCAGGGGGCACTATTTTAATAACTTTTCTCATTCTGCAATCTTTTTTCGCTCCATACTTCTTTGTATGTGTGAAAACACTGTAATCTGTAACTCTGTTTGAAAACTTTTTTTTTTTAACCTTTACTCTTCATTGTGCACCACGTCTTTACCTGATTTCTCCAAAGACTGATCCTGCTCTAAGAGTGACAAATACAGTCTTTCCATCTGGGCCTCCAACCACCTGCACCTCTCCCGCCTTTATGATATACATCTCCCGACCCACCTCGCCCTTAGACAAGTGAAATACCAGAGCTAAGTGATTAGACAGAGATCAAGCAAAAAACATCAAACTGAAAATATTTGACATTATTCATACATCAAAACATGGAAAAAGAAGCAAATGTACCTTTTTGCAGACATAATCCCCCGGGAGGTAGACGACAGAGCGCAGGCTTTTTAGCATGTCGAAAATCATCTGTCTGTCACAACCCTGTTAGGAGGGAAAACCAAAATTAAAACAACCTCAGAGTCACTTCTGTAGATGCATAAAAAATATTTTTTAAAAAGCGAGATTAAGTGAAGCCTACCAATATCTTCTACGTTTTGTATTCTTAATTCCTACCTGAAAAAGAGGGACTTTGCTCACAATGGAGTAGTTGACGTCTATCGCTATGTCCAGACGCATTTTGTCTGGCAGCTGATTCAGCAGCTCCTGCTCGTCTGGACGGTAAAGGATGAAGCAAAGGGTTAACTAAGTATGAATGAAACATGGGATGCATAAGATGAATGCAAATATATCACGTCCTCCTTACCCAGCATGCCTTGTGATTGCCAGGTATAGTTATACCAGGTTTTGACACGGTTCTGGACGTCTCTGGGGATGCGGTAGGAGGACATGTATTTAATAGTGCTGTCCATGCAGCTCCGGTAGTAAGTTTGACTTGCTGTAGCTGCACCAACAACATCACGCATCTGACAGACAAATGAGCAAAGTGAGGATTATTAGTGTCCCGAAACAATCACAAGCTTTTAATGTTACATTCATTTGCCTCCTTTCTGATTTCTTTTTTGATATTTGTCACATTTAAATGTTTCAGATCATCAAAGCAGCCCCAGACCATCACACTACCACCACCATGTTGGACTGTTTGTATGATGTTGTGTGTTAGGCTTGTGCCAGAAAAAAAAGAAACTTTTGTCTCCTCAGTCCACAATATTTCCCAAAAGTCTTGAGAATCATCCAGACTTTTTTCCCACTCCTTCGGAAGGTTCACCCCTTACGTCCTGGTCTAGGGGTACAGGAGCGCAACATAAGGGTTAAAAGGAAAGTGACCCCGCCCCGGTCCCCAAAGCCATATCCAGAAGCCAATTTACAGGTTAAGTTGGTTTTATTGCTACCAAAAACTGAAAGCTTTAACTCCGGGGTGAACCAAGGCCAAAATAACAAACAGAAAAAGCTATTCCAAAAAAGAAGTTGCTACCAAAAAAACACAAGTGCTACCGCTAACTCCCTAATCGAATAAACAAGAGAAAGAAGTACAGAAAATAATAAGGCAGTCCACCCCTTCTGCTTCAGTGCCTATTTACAAGTGAAAGTATCTACACACTATATACAAAACTTAGCAATTCTCTGAAGTCACACACAGATAAAGGTTTGGAGGCCAAGGACGGGTCTGCTGCTGCTGTCAGAGGGATCAACTGCTGGAGAGGGTTTTTAAAACAGCCGCTTGATGATGGAACCAATCAGCAGCTGCCAGCTCTCCAATCAGGAAGGACCTGCAGAGACTCTTAAAAGCACAGGACACACACAGAACAAAATCCAGCCACCGTGATCCAAAATATGCCCAGGGCCGTAACACACCATTGTTTCAAGATTACTCCATTTGTGAATAATGGCTCTTTAACGCTGGGGTCCCAGAGCCTTAGAAATGGCGCTGTAACTCTTTCCAGACTGACAGGTGTCAATGACTTTGTTCCTCAGCTGTTTGTTTACATTGTGCAGTGATGTGTTGCTTTCTTTTAGCGTACTTCACTTTGTCAGACACGTTCTAGTGTCGGGCCTGGGTATAGTTAGTGAAATTGAACTCAGCTTTCCAAAAAATGTGATTAGTCGCTGTTAATTTATCATTTAACCAAGGGTCATATACTTTTTTCACACAGGTGCAGGTAGATGCAGATGGCTTTGTTTTCATCATTTAAAACCTGTATTTTATACTTACTCAGGTTATCTTTGTGTACATTAAAATCTGTTTGATGATCTGAGACATTTAAGTGTGAGAAAAATATTTTAAAAAGAAATCAGGAAGGTGGGCAAAGAGTTTTTCATGGCACTGTACATGAGGCGCACATGTATACCTACCTGTCCAATCATGATTGAGAAAGCAAAGACTCCAATAAAGTAGTTGATGAGTTGGAAGATGATCTCAAACAGGGTGGTGGGATCTGGCAGACCCCCAATGGTAATCAGGGTCTTCACCGCAAAGTAGTAACAGCGAATGTAACTGAGGAGAGAAAAGGAAAAACTCAGTTTTAACATGTTTTTATCTTCAAAGCAGCAGTCATTTGGTTAGAAAACACATGGCCGCTACTAAAAACAGCCCTACCAACCTGTTACCCTCGCCATTGTACACCCACTGAGTCAGTCCCAGTCCTATGAAGTCAGAGGTCCAGTAGTAGAGGCAGGCATTAAAGTGCAGACAGTAAAGAAGATAGGTGGTGGTACGAATCACCCTAAGAGACAGAAAACACATGAAAATGTATGAAATGCATATCTAAAAGCAGATTGGTTCTCCTGTGAGACGGTAGCTTTTTATGTCTCTTAAAACTTTATTTCAAAAAGAAAAAGAGGACAATACAGTCACAGTTTTTTTAGTCTTCATATTTCCTGCCACTCGAGTACTAACGTATCAGGACATGACCAACGCGGTCTGAAGCTGACCTGTAGATATAGGCTTTGGTCAAGATGGCCTCTAGACGATCATTGAACTCAAAGAAGGAGTTGATCTGCAGGAATTTGGAAGAGGAAAATATTTATAGAGTTTAGTTTCAGAAAGTATTTGAAACTGATGAAACTCTAAATGACTGATTTGTAAAACTAAACGTGATGTAGAGACCAGGAAATGAGAGAGCAGTGAAACAACGGTGGCGGTTGCCATCAGCTAACTCTAGTCTAAATGACATTAATGGACTGTTGGAGGAAATGTTTGGTGTGTGGTGTCAGGGTTTCACCTTCAGCAGCCGTGGTAAGCGAAGCAGAGGGTTGATGCCAGTTTTAAAATAGAAGAGCTCAAGGGGAACAAGGCTGGCCACATCATACTGAAAATGAGATGACAGGATCTCACTTTAATGACTGATTCTACCCTTTAAATGCAAAGAAAACACAACATTTGACATGTACCTCACTGTCTTAATATTTTACCTTAAAACGTTTGGTTTTCATGTAATTCTTTCTCATCTCCTTTGTGTCACACTGTAACGAAAGCAAAGCAAAATGTGCACAATTATACTCTTAAACTACAACAAGTGTTCACATTACTCCTTTGACCCACTCACCACTATGTCCCCTCCACGCACAAACTGCAGGCGTGGCTGAAAAACAGTGATGTCCAGGATGTAAATGAGGTCACACAGGTAGTCGGTTAACAGCCAGTAGTAAATGTTGTCCGGGGTTTGGTAGGGGAAGGCCCAGCGCACCGGGATGAACCACACGTTCCAGTTCCAGGCCAGAGATACCAAAAACATCCACAGCACGTACATCAGGTCTGACAAGAGAAAGAAATTAGTGAATTAAGTGAGTGGACAATTCACAGAGGTGTAGAGTGTAAACCAGGAGGGACTGGATCGGTAACTAAGAAAGCATCAGCTACCACCATCCACTGTCCACCACATGGAGAAAGCAAGATCCAAGTATTAATAAGGAAAACATGCCAAAGAATACCAACAGGGAAAGTCTCTCTCAAAGAAAAGTAGGAGGAAAAAGGAACACGGGTTCCTGTAAATGACAAAATAATGCAGTCGTTTGACCTTTTCCCAAACCTCACAAGATGTAATCATATTTCTTGTGTTCTTTTCCTTTAAAGATAAGAATCAAAGCACTTGATGAATGCGTGTGGAGTTGTTTTTCAGAAATATCTGGTCAGAATTGTGTGGCTTAGCCTCTGGGTGGGTAAGATTCCACTAACTGTACAGCACAACACTGAAGGCGGCAGAGAGTGACGTATTCGGCTGGGTTCTCACTGGTGAAAGGGTCGATGCTGGCGGGGAAGCGGAATCGCACACAGGCTCGTATCCACCCAGGTGTTTTCACCTTGCAGCAACGGCTAGGCTGCTCCTCCTCTGTTCCACTCTCTACTCCTCCTCCGCCGCCTCCGCCTCCTGACGGACCTGCTTGCGTCTCATTCTCATCTGGTGGCTGAGCTCCAGGAGCAGGCTGAGGAGCTGGAGGCTGAGGAAGAGCTTCAGGAAGGAAGGGCCAAAAGGAAAGAAGAAAACAGTGCCTTAAAGATAAGATTCAGCGAAGCTTCATTACCTTCTTAGCCATTACCTCTTAGCATTTGGTAGACATTTATATAAAAATAGGTTACTGGAACAAATAAAGTGTTAAAGGTTTATCCATCTTCAAGTAGACCGCAGGTCACTCTGCATTACAGCTGTTTAC
The DNA here is from genome assembly GCA_015106755.1 of Etia nguti. NCBI lineage: Eukaryota > Metazoa > Chordata > Actinopteri > Cichliformes > Cichlidae > Etia > Etia nguti. The sequence goes on along the minus strand of VUQG01041011.1, from coordinate 23,902 downwards.
AGGGTGCCACAGATGACATATTGGACTTTAGCACAGTTAAAAGTGACACAAAATGTTCGTTTTTTGTCACACTGACAAACGTCTCACTGTGTGCTATAATAACAGATGCTAAATATAGCTAGAATTGGGGGTGGCTGTGGCTCAGGTGGTAGAGCAGATCAGCTATTGATTGGAAGGTTGGTGGTTCGATTCCTGGCTCCCCCAGTCTGCATGCCAAATATCCTTGGGCAAGATACTAACCCCAAGTTGCCCTCCGATGCGTTCATCGGAGTGTGAATGAATTAGATTGCACTTGATGTTAGAAGTGCTTGTGTGAATGAGGCATGTTGTATACAGCGCTTTGAGTACTCCGGGAGAGTAGAAGAGCGCTATATAAGAATCAGTCCATTTACCATTTAGAAGCAGTGTGGACAAAAAAAGAGAAAAATCTGATCAACCTGAAACAAATCAGGTAAACCTGTTGTCAGAGATGTTTGTGGCACACGTGTGTATACAGACCGTAGTTTGGTTTAGTTTATTAGGATCCCATTAGTTAGTTGCAACATTTTAGCAGCTTCCTGGGGTCACAAATCTTTACACATTGACAGTTCTCTATAAAACAAACCTACTAAAAACAACGCACTGATTTATCTGTTTGTCTTTAAGACTGTGCCCTAAAGGAACCTACTTTGGGAAGGGCTTAACTACATAGTGAAACTGAGGGATGAATGAGGGACACTGTGGATGACTGAGGAGTGGGTGGCAGAAGCTGCTCACCTGTGTGTGACAGTCACTGGGCAGTTTTAAGTAATTGTATCAGTCCAGTGTTTGGGTTTGAGTGGGAGCTTTCATGGCTGACTCTTTCAACCTGGAATTGAAGTGCACTGTAACATCCACACACACATGCTACTATCTACATACTGGCAAATATTTTTGACTTGTTTTGTTTCTCAAAAGTGTGTCAGTTCAGTTTGTGTGTGAAACACAGAGACTCGTGCTCACAGGTGATAATGCTGTCTTCATCCGAGCTGTCTGGGTCGATGAGTTTCTCCTTGGCCTTCTCTGTTCTCTCCTTAAACATCCTGACGAGCTCCTGAAGTCTCTCGTTGACCACCGTGCTGGTCTGACTGGCAGAAGATGCTGGACGTTCTTTCAGACTTGGACACAGAGTGATAAATATATTTAGACGATGCTGATTTTTCTTATTGTAAATGTCATTTATTTATCTTGGTGTGTACACGCTCACACGTCGTCTGTGCTGTGCAGGCTGGACTGGCTGGGCCAGGCTCTCACGGGGATGTTTCCCTCTTCATCGTCATCCTCACTTTCAGAATGAAGCCTCCTGCTGTCAAAGTCAGGCAGACGGTGTAACTTTTAACTTTAGGATAGTGCTGCCTTAGTCACATTATTCTTTTTCATTTCACAGAGTAAAACCTAATATCACTACATGGCTTCACTGTAGATTATGGTCAAAACAATGACAAAAGAAACAAGGAAAAATAAATAAAAGCTACATGCAGCTATCCATTTTAATGACCGTGAAAATGGAAATGATGACTGAATAATAAGCGAGCAAGGACTCAGATGGGAAAGTGCATGGATAAAATATTAGCAAGTGGATGAAAAAGTAGCAGGACACTAATAAGGATCGGATATCTTACATCTTTGTCCAGACACTCCTACGATTCCTTCCACTACTGTCAAACAGTAGAACGGAGTTTCAAGCGGGGGGAAAACATGGTGTTAATCCAGGACACAGATAACAAGGAAGGCTAAATCACCTACAGTAATCTAACAAGTAGGTGACACAGTGATGATACAAGTGCAGGATTGTGATGCATTTGTTTATTGACTTTTGCTACGTTATGAAAACAACCATACAGTAGCCAAAAGCACAAAGCCGTGCAAAAGTAGAAACATTACCATCACACTTTACAACAGAACATCACAAGACACAGCAACACAAAACAGGAAACACTCTTTCCAAACAACTTCGCACTTAAGTAGTTCATAAAACAAACTGTTTTCTGTGTTCTGCATAAACTGTACGTGCCGGTTTCCTCGTGTGGATAATTTTTTGGCAGCTTTCAGAGTTTTTACGTGCAGAAAGGATAGGATATGTTTCTGAGTGCACGTACATTGTTCTGCAGGACACTAAAATACAGACAAAAGCAACAGTATTAGTGACTCTGGAAAGACTGCAGACTGCAGAGCAACAAGATGGACAGTAGGGGGCAGTAGGGTGAATCACAAAAAGCATAACAGACTGTAGGAAGTGTGAAGCATTTCACTCCAAAACGGTAAATGTAATAATTAAAGACAATGTCTTTTATGATAAAATGTTATGCAACTGCATTTTTATTTTTGCTGCTACAAATATTTGATTTGTATTTGGATGGACTTTTGGATGAAAATGCTTCACATGACAAAGAGAAGCTCGCACTCAGAATAACGTATCCCAGTGAGTCTACTTCTTATTTCTGTGTTATGAGATATAATCCCAGGATTGCATATATGCTACACAAATACACATATATCTATAGTGTCATGGTGGAATGGTCATTGTTGGAAGAGCATGCACAAATGCCCCAGGAGGCAAGTACAATTCAAACAGTATCCTTACTCTTTATCTCCTTTACTGTAGATGCAAAGCATAAGGGGAGATAAAAAAGTAAAAAAAATATTTAGTTGAGATGAACTGAGATCAAAACGTGAGTGCAAAATGTTAAATGTAACACACTCTAGTCTGTTGACAATGTACAAACAATGCTGCATTTACAGACATAGAAAAAAAATAAGCAAAACAAAGCCTGTTTATACTGTTTAGCATTAATGGTGCCCTCACAGATGTGCAAGTAATTCGCCCCCATACCACCAGAGGTACCGACTTTTCAACTGTGCACTGATTACAAGCTGCACAGTTGCTCTCCTCTTTAGCCCAGAGGACGTGGCATCCAAGATTTCCCAAAACGACTTCAAGCCTGAACTGCTCAGACAGTAGGACAGCTTTTTATCTTTGTCATTTAGTGTATCTTACAAAAAGTAACATCTAACAATGTCAACACGTGGCTTTGTATTATGTATAATTAAACATAGAGCTTATAGAAAATATTTAGTGTCTAATTAAATCTTACAGCGAGTTTTAAAGAAGCAAGGCACCATAATTATTTTCATAATTATTTTGGTTAGTGATAATATTAAAAATATAGATGTTTATGCAGTTTTACTGCTGATTTAGTCTTCTGCTGTGAATTTATAGAGCAGTGTTAATAGTGTAAACCATGTAAGTGGATGGTGGTGTTTATGATTTCACAGTTTTTCACATGCAGAGCCATCCATGATGAAGAAATGGAAAATGTTGCCACATTATCTTCCCGGCTCTTCACTCATTGTTGTGGCCGTGTAATGTTTTTTTTTTTTTAGGTAAATTAAATTGTCCCTCACGCTTTTCCGCTTTGTCAAAACCACTGTAATAGACGTAAGGGAATGTGCTATCTCCCTCCAGGAATTTTCTGACATATGTGAGTCCATGTGTTGAGATTCTCTCACTGATAAGTTCAAAAGCTGTGGTGAAAACGTAGCCCAAATTGACAGTAGGGCTGGGCCATATCATACCGTTCACGGTAATACCGGTATAACATTAGGCAACGATAAGAAAATGAAATATCGCGATAGAATATGGGTAAAACCCCGTGCGCAGTGCCTTTGTTTTCATACGCACATGGCGGAAAAAGCATGGGCAACGGAGAATGAGAAGGGCGAAAGATAGATTGATAGAACATGCAAGCGGGCCGAAAAACCTGGGGCTGCACGGTGTCAAGGCGTTAGCGCCGTCGGGCTGGACGCTAACGGAGATTTGCGTTAACGCGGTTATGCCGTTAATGTCATTTTAACGAGATTAATGCTGACAGCACTAGTTTTAATACGACTTTGGTAAGCTACGAAGCCGCACCGCTTGATGGATTATCGGAGCATTACGGCTACCGTAGTCAGGAGCCTCGCGGAATAATACGTACTGTATTGCAAATTTTCAAATATATATCGTGATAAATGTTTTTGGCCATATTGCCCTCCTCTATATAGGAGATGATGAAAAAAAAGGGAAAATCCAGTGCAAACACTTGGCCACACTTGCACAGGGCTGGTGCATGCAGTCCACACATACAGTGCTGTGGAAAAGGTATCCGGCCCCTCTCCGATTTCTTAGTTTTGTTCATTTCTCATACTTACATCTTGTGTTCTGGTCACTCCCAATGAAAATCTTAATAGCTTCAATCTTTTAGCAAGTTTCACCATCTCCAAACTGTACATCATAGCAGGTCTCACTAACGTCTTGCAAACCTTCCCATTCACTCTAACTTGCAACCTTCTAGCACAAATCACCTGACACTCATCTCTACACTGCATACACTCTCTTCTTGACCGCTTTTGTGCCCTAACCCCAGATATTTAAACTACACTACCTTCACCACCTACCCTTTGCAACAATTCTCTCTCATTCACTTGCTTCTACTGACTTTCATTTTTTTACCTTTCTAGTGCATATCCTGCATCTCTCCAGGCTTTCTTCCATCAGATCCCTACTCTCACTACAGATCAATATCATCTCCAAACATCACAGTCCATGGAAACTCCTCCCTGACCTCATCTGTCAGTCTGTCCATCACTATTGCAAACAAGAAGAGTCTCAAAGATGATTCCTGCTGTATTCGCAACCCCACCTTGAATCCATCTATCACTCCTACCACATCACATCACACCACTGTCTTGCTGTCCTCACCACCCACCACCCTCACATACTTCTCTGCCACCCCTGACTTCCTCATGTAGTTCTATGGTTCCACAAAGACACTAGTGAAACTAGTGAATCAGTCGCTAGCTGTCCTCAATCTGTCTTCCTCTTTCTCATTGTCCTCATTCTTCAGCTCTTCAAAGAACTCCTTCCTTCTTCTCAAGACATTCTCTTCATTTCTAACTACATTTCCATTCTATCCTTAATAAACCCAACCTGCTGCACATCCTTTCCAGCTCAATCTCTCTGTTGCCCAGCCAATCAAGTCCACTTCTCCGGCCTTAGTGTCCAACCTCACATAGAATAACAATATTTCTTTGCTACCTGTCACTTCACTGTATGCCTAGCCTAGCAGTATACTTGTCTGTTTTCTTCATCTCCCTGACTATTCCACTTTTTGTTTGCTAACATTTGAATACTTTTCTGTACTTCCTCATTGCACCACCAAGTCTCCTTGTCCACTTTTCTCTGTCCAGTAAACAGAGAAAAGCCCTAAACAGCTGTTTAGTACACTAAGCAGCTTCTTGGCAGTTTCCCTCAGCATTACAATGGTACTTTCTAGTCATCAGGTAACTTTTATTTAAGTCTGGTATTTACTTTTTCACAGAGGACCAGGCAGGTTTAGAAAAAAATTCCCCTTTAATAAATGAAACAAATAAAAACACAAACTGTCTTTTGTATTTACTTGAGTTATCTTTGTCTAATAATAAAAATCTGAGGAGCTGAAACATGTGTGACAAATATGCAAAAATATAAGAAATTAGGAAGGGGGCAAATATTTTTTCATAGCACTGCATTCTTGCGGCATGAAACAGCTACAAAGTACATGTTATACTGAGATTAAAAGTTAACATGGATCAACTGAGATGATGCGACACCATGCAGCCTACTGCACTTACGTGCGTCGCAATCGGGGGTCAAGAGGTGGATGCTGAGCTCCATAAACCGGTTGCACACTGTGGAAGATAACATGTAAAATGCTGTCATCTCTTCGCCGAAAAATACACGCAGCTCTCAAGTGTCTGACTGAGCGGACAGTCAAAGATGAACTTTTTAGAAGATTTTAATTAATAACTGTTCACAGGAATGTTGGCAGATATATGTCCTGTCCTCTGACGTGTTGCTCTTCTGAACTCACCTTTCTTAGTCTGAGTAAGTTGCTCAGTTTTTTTTTTTTAAATGAGTTAATTAATTACACGGCAAAGAGGGAGAGGTCACAGAGGAGAAGCAACATCTGGAAACAGATTCTATGACTAGCAAAAAAATATAGAGAAGGATATGCTTTATGTCCTTTATAAGTGTTTTAAAAAAAAAAAGTGGGCAAAAATAAAGCCTATGAACTGAACCCTTAACTGGAGAATTGTTACACCCCAAACATATAGGCAGGCTGTAGCCTGGCTGGAAGATCTGTACTGGCAGCAACCACAGTTGTAATTTCCTGCTGAGTGCATAATGACATCTATTTGATGTTTGGGACATCTCTAAAAATGAATTTCAAATCTGGGAACTGTCTGAGCATTTCTTTAATGATCCTGCAATGCTAAACCACAAAGCCAACACATACTGGCCTACATGCTGCCTTCCCTTCCACATGACTCCTCAGTCAATCCCTTATATGAAATATCCCTATTTCATAAAATGAGCTTGTTTTAAGCATGCACTGAACAGAAGAAGTGGACAGCTTGCAGAGCACCTGTGTTCTTTACCACCCTGTGGTGTGCAGTATGTTCAGCGGATTTGAGAATCTTAATGCTCAGCTTCTTTCCAAATCTCTGGTGAACTAAAGCAAAGATAGTCTGGAGTGGTAGGATAGGATCTACAATTGCCAAAAATGCCTCTTACCAAAATTTTATTCACACTCTATTAAAGTCTTTACTCAGCGGAAAAACATCAATGGCAGCCCATTTTGCATTTCCTTTTTTTTGCCCCTTCGACTTCATTAGTTAGACGTTACTAGTACCAGGCTGGACCTACTTTTGCCTTCAGAACTGCTTTAATTTTTCATGGCACAGATTCAACAATGTGCTGAAAGCATTGTTCTGAGGTTTTGGTCCATATTGCCATAATAGCATCATGCAGTTGCTGCTGATTTTTCAGTTGCACGTCCACGATGTTAATGTTCCGTTCCACCCCATTCTTAAAGGTTCTCTGTTGCATGTGTAGTCCACATGGACATAGCGAAATTGTTGTGGTCAAGAAGTCTGAGAATATTTGAGTTTGGTGACACTGTGAATTATCCTGCTGTAAGCAGCCATCAGAAGATGTGCACACAGTGGCCATAAATGTATGAACTTGGTCAGCAACAATGGTTGAGTAGTATGCGGTGTTCAAATAATGCTCAGTCCGTATGAAGGACCCAAAGTGCGCCCAGAAAATTTCCTCCACACTGTTATACCACCACCACCAACAGCCTGAACCATTGATACGAGGCAGACGGTTTGATATTATCAAATTCTGACCCTAACCATCCAAATGCTGCAGCAAAAAATTGACACTCATCAGACAAGGCAACATTTTTTGATTCTTCTATTGTCCAATTTTGGTGAGCCCATGCAAATTGTAACCTCAGTTTCCCATTCTTATCTGGCAGGAGTGGCACTGCGTGTAGCCTTGTGCTGCACTAGCTCATCAGCTTCGAGATGTCAGCTTTTGCTCAAAGTCACAGTGACACTGAGTAAGGTCCCTTTTGAAGAGGGCTCTCTTTGATATGGGCCATTTACAGATTCAGACACTAAAATACTACGATAATACTTTAAAAAAAAAATCAAATATCTCTAGTTTTTCATAATATTATCCATTAGTCATGATAACCCAATTATTCTAAGTAACTGAGTGGGTTTTGTGAGTATATCACAGGGCTGCAAATAATATGGAGTTTGTCAAACTGCAGCTTTTCAAGCCTAAGGCTGAGAACTGAGCCTGCTGATTATCTGGCAGTGCCAGAGTGTCTTGTTTACCAGCCTCACACTTGTTTTATCAGGAGCAGCTCAAGGACAGGCAGCAAGACTAGCTGTTAGCCTTCCTGTTCAAACATATGTTTGCGTTTCTAATGATCCACCCACCCCAGATCAGAGTGTGTGACAAAGACAGCACCGCCCTCTCCTTGGAGATCCCGTCTTCTCAGATTTCTAAAACAGGCTGACCCCCCACCTCCACCCGCTTCTTTTCTCTACTCCACCCTCTGGCAGTCAGATGGTACCAGGAAAGGACATTCAATCAGATTATCAGTCTTGATGGTCATAAAAAACACAGAGGTCAATAAAGACACAAACACATAAACATGAAGAAGTGTCTTGTCTTATCAGTAAGGCATGCAGGATTTTTAGCTTCCACTTGCACACAGGAAAAACTTAAAAAACAAAACAAAAAACAAAACAAAGCAGGGAGTATCCCCTTTATTAGCCATGCCCATAATGCCTATTGCGTAAGCTCTGCATGCTGGGACTAGCCTAGCTCAAGTATGTGTCTCCCATTATATTCAGCTTAGAGACTAATAAACAAACTCCAAACGAAGTTTGCAGCAGGAAATGACAAGTCCACAAAAAAAAGCTCTGTTATTTTTCTGTTGTCTTGCAGTACTTTATAGACAAAATAATGCACACGTGGGTAACAAATTAAAGATAAAAAAGTGCCTCAATAAAGTGTCCGGTCCCTACCTGCCATCAGAAGTTTCACTGTGTTTTGGCATAGGCTGCATCCAAAATTAAACACTAGCGTACTGTTAAGTATGCCAAAATATGGTATTTTCACTGATTCCAAGAATTATTAAAATGTACTCAATAGTAGATGCATTCTATATTCAGGGCAATATTTAAGTATGCACGCTCAGAACATTATACCGGCATAAATATCCCATACATTAGAGACACATCTGGGCAGCGACTAAGGCAGACACATTATAATGTCAATAACTCCCCAATTTAGGTGCTTAAATATTAAAGTTTTCACCCTGACAGGCATTATATATAATTTCATCAGATATTCACTCTTATCAAATGAGGTTAGGCCTGTATGATTGGACATATCAGTGGGTGACTGCCTGGCAACCACCGCCTGGCAAAATGACTATTCCCCAACCCGTTGCCAGTCGCTAGCCGAAACTGCTCACAAAAGGTATACATCATTGCATTAAAGACCTCCTTGTGAACACTAGCAGACTGCCCCATGGATGACACCAACTGGTTTGCAAACACTTGCCAACTATTCACTACACACAGTTGTGAAACTGTTAAGAATGAAATGCTTACAAACCCATTCGGTGCCCCCCCCTTATTAGCCCACTCCCATGAGGACAGACATGTTTCACTACAGGATCATGTCCTGTCCTGTAGTCCTGTAGTTAGAGTTTTCTTTCTATTGATTTAAAGCAAAGTCCTTCTAGAAGTAAGGACTTGGCAGCCATTGTGCTGCCTGTCCTCGCTTCGTGACACTTACCGTATTTGAAGAGTTTCTTTTAAACCCCTGTACATATAGAATCACTGATAAAAACTGCTAGCAACTTTGTAAGCGTTTCCCCCCACGAAAAGGTTTTACCACC
>VUQG01041011.1:0-14574 GCA_015106755.1 Etia nguti | reverse complement strand
AAAAGTTTTTCCCCCCCCCCCCCCCCCCCAAACACCCAAAAATGATCATTCTATGACCAACGTTGTTTTCTCCCCAAAATTTTAAATCAGCACTCCCCAAGTGCAATGTATCTCTCTCATAGTTTCTGTTTGCAATGACCATCACCAAAATGCCCCCAACAGGTGGATGGAGCCCCCATCCCACATCACTCTATGGGGTCAAGGGCTCTGCATTTTTTCTTGTGTGCTTAGGAGTCAGTGTCTGAAAGCTGTACTTATTTTATTTATTCTTTTTTTGGGGGGGGCAGTGCAGTGAGTAGAAACCTTTTAAATATCTATTTACAAGACACTTTGAGGGGGCTGGAGACATTCACAAAACACAAAGGCTTTGTACTGTGCACTTTATTAAAATGATTCTAGAAAGTTCACATGCTTCTCCCCACTCTTGTAACATAATCCTTTACTATATACACATTTCATTTGTATACAGTAATGTCTTTACTGTGTCCTCCCCATTCTCTAAGTAATGCTGGCATAAAACGAGGATGTGTTTCATTTAACTTCTGCTCCTGTGAGTCCTACAAGAAAACCCACTGAGATGACAAAATAAGACATTAGTGCCGTGCTAGTGGTTCAGACAGTGCATTCTTCCTCCCCGATGTTTTTAATCGTTTTACTGTACTGTCACCAGCCCCTCTCAGCATAGACTGAGAAAGCATATGGCGGTTGACAGACAGCTGCCACCTCCAGTGTGATCGTTAGAAACCGCAGAGAAGAAAGAGATGGGGGTCTGGGAACTAAGTGTTATAACAACACACTCGAAAGAGACGCTGTAAGGGGCTCACGCGTGAAATCCAGCGAAAGAGTTGATTTGTGCGCTCGTGTTTCCACACAGATCTGTTAGTTACCAGTTAATCCATGCAACAAAAGAGTATTATTAATATGTGTCTTGTTAACGACAATATTTCAACAGTGCGTTTGAAACTCACTAAGAAATGTAGTACTACTTTATGAAGAAAAGAAGACCTACCTTCCAGGAACCTTTGCGTTTCTCCTCCAAAAATTGATCCTGTTGTCGGTGGCCATACTCAGATAACCCCCGTCAGACCGACACCGAAACCGGCTGCTCTCGTGAAGAAACCATTCGGCAACCGCTTCCGCGTTTCACTGGCGACAGCTCGGCCCCGCTCGGCTCTCTCTGCGCGGCCTCCTCATGAGTTTAAACGGTCGAGTGATAGTGATATTCGCTTTCTAGTGTGATGATGTACACTACAGCACACTGTAAGCCGCCATCTTGGGGCGCACCGACAGGACCGTGTGATTGGTGCCAGAGTCTAACAGGTGCAGCGAAAGCAGCCAATCGGACGAGCTCGCGGTGGAGCGACGGTGAGTGATGCTCGCGGATAAACGGGCACAAAGACGTGATTCGTTGACACTGGATGCTGGTAGGGGAAAGTTTGGTGTCGACCTCAAACACCATTCTAATGCAAAGTCTTTGTTAGGACTCCAGCCTCTGTTGACGCCTGCATAGTGATGTGTTTGGTTTAACCACTCAAGTCAGGAGATGGGTGGAAAGGTTTCTTTATTTGACGCAGTTTGATAAAATCAAAGGAGCCTCGGCATAAAGTAAAACAATGCATATGTATCTGTGTACAATACTTATTTACAGTACCGATCCATCTATGATCTTTTGGCCCAATGCTACTTGACTTTCAGATCACATCTAAATATTGGTCAATATGCTGTATACATGTGGTTTGTTACAGTTATATTGCAAAGAAAAAGTTATAGGTTCACTGCTGCTTGACTCCACACTGCTAGCTGTGATGCTACTCTACTACACGTGTATGTATGCTATCTTGGAATCTATAGGAAAAGAGAAAAGGATCCCAAGTTAAGTGCTTTCCCCCCCTAAGTGGACAAAAGACAGTAGAGTGGGGTTATCATAATGTTTGACATTAAGCGCTGCAACTGAGACAAGGTCATTTCAATTCAATTCATTTTGATTTATAAAGCACCAAATCCAAACAACAGTCGCCTCGTGGTGCTTTATATTGTAAGGTTAAGACCCTACAATACTACAGAGAAACCCCAAACATTCAGATGACTCCCTACAGATGACACCAGGCTCAGGGAATACACACAGTGGTAGAAAGACAGAGATGAATAGTAAACTAATGATTAAATACAGTGTGGTTGTATAAACACATAGTAAGTTATAAAAGGTGGGTGAAGAAGAAAGACCCAGTGCGTCATGAAGCCCCCAAGGGCTAAGGTCATCTTTTCCAAACCTAAGTATATGCTTTATCAATAAGGAAAGTTTTAAGCCTAATCTTAAAGGCAGAGAGAGTGTCTGTATCCTGAATCCAAACTGGAAGCTGGTTCCACAGAAGAGGGCCTGAAGGCTCTGGCTCCCGGTCTACTTTTAAATATCATTGGAATCACAAGTAAGCCTGCAGTCTGAAAGTCAAGCGCTGTATTGGAGTTATACAGTGCTATGAAGTCTTTAAGATAAGATGGGGCCTGATTATTCAAGCCCTTGTATGTTAGGAGCAGAATTTTAAATGTGATTCTGGACTCTTCCTAGTCCCAGTCAGTACTGTTGCTGTAGCATGTTGGACCAACTGAAGGCTTTTCAGGGAGTTTTTAGGCCAACCTGATAATTATCCTAAAAACTCCTTGAAAGGTTCAGTCTCTAATATGCTTACAACAGAAGACACACCAGGGGTGTAAAAGGGGTGTGATTTTCAGGAAATACCAAAGACTTCAGAGAGTGTGTCAAAAAGAAATGAGCTCAGGGTAAGATAAAAATGTATGTGTATTGCTCAGGCAGAGTGAGCACCTTAGGAGTGATTTGGGAAAATTTCTTCAGGGTTGGCTTTAATGTAGTGGATTCCTTAAAATGCTAAGTCCAGATAAATACAATCAACTTTCTGGGAATTCCTTATCTGGACGATTGAGCATCAAGACATTCCTTAAACCACTTTGAAGGAAAAAGGGCTCATAAAAGTGCATGTGCAAGTGGATCTGATCCTGAAGCTTAAGTCCTTTTCCAATTTATTTTTGCAACCAGAGAAGAGAAGCTGATGGTGAGGCAAGAAGAAGACTATAAAAAAATAAAATATTAAGTGGAGGCATTGTGGGTCATTCCTTATAAAATCTGTCAAATCGGTTGACGTTCTTACCTGAGCGCCCCCCCCTTAGAATCAGCTGATTATTTTTGTGTAGTAAATATATCTAAAATATTTTGAACATTTCCAGAGTTTCTGGCCTTCAAAGCACACAATGCATAGATGGGTTTAAGTTTTCAAGTCACCTTATTTTTTCCTGCATATTTGACCTGTTAGACCTTAACAAGTCATTTTTATACCAACTCTAACTGTCACAACCTAAAACCAAAATCTTTTTGTTGTTTAGAACCATTTTTCTATAGCCAGAGATTTCACACAAGTTTTACAGAAACAAATCAAATCAAATCAAATCACTTTTATTGTCACAACAAGCACCATTGCCTTTGATATTTTATCTTCTTTCTGATCATTCATTGGAGGAAAGTTCATAAAGCATGTTTTGGGTAAACCATTCATCCATCAATCTTCTTCCGCTTATCCGGGGCCGCGTTGCGGGGGCAGGAGCCTAAGCAGAGAAGCCCAGACCTCCCTCTCCCCAGCGACCTCCCCCAGCTTGTCTGGGAGAACACCAAGGCGTTCCCAAGCCAGCCAAGGGATATAATCTCTCCAGCGTGTCCTGGGTCTTCCCCCGGGGCCTCCTCCCAGTAGACATGCCCGGAGCATCTCACCCAGGAGGCGCCCAGGAGGCATCCTTGTCAGATGCCCGAACCCCCTCAACTGGCTCCTTTCGATGTGGAGGAGCAGTGGCTCTACTCTGAGCCCCTCCCGGATGGCCTTCAAGGCTCATGTCTTCATGTGGAATAGGTAGCTGACCAAAACAAGCCGTAACATATGTAAGGTCTATCCTTACTATCCATCGGAGTGTGAGTGCATGTGTTATAAAGCATTTAGGCATAGAAGTCCTGTATGAATGTGTGTGGGACAAAACACTCAAAGGAAGTTCTTTGAGTGACCAAAAGAGTAACAAAAGTGCTCTATAAGTACAAGTCCAGTTGGACCTTTTGTCTTGTGCATGAATGTGATCCTCTTAGAATTTAAAAGATCAGCATTTTTATGTCAGTGGCTAACCTCTTGTTGAGATGACCTTGTGACATAAAGTTAAAGAATGTGGAAATGGGAACAAAACCGCTATCCTTTGCTAAATTAACAGACGCACACCAGGCTGATCAGAGGCAAGCAGCTTACTGGAGCTACTGCAAGCTCTTCAAGCCACAAACTGTCATGCAAATCAAAATGCTTCCTCTGAATGTTGACCCTGACTTCATGCTAAGTGATACTTCTCTTTTTTCCCCTAGTTGCTGCATCTACAGTCTCTGTCCACATGAGGGCAGACATTTTCTGCTCCAGTTAAAGAGCTTTGCTCAAAATGAAACATGTTCAACTACCACCTATTTACTGTAAATGTTTGAAAAGTGAATTTTCCTTTAATGCTGCCTATTCTGTGGGGTTATCAACACCAGATAGCTGACCACACAGTGGGGACATAGTCATGCTTTTCCTGAAAAAAAAGAAGCAAACTCAAATCATCTTATTTTGTCTTATATAGAACATCTTGGCCTCTGTTGGCTGCATTCAAATACAGGGAAATGGAGGTTTTGGAGACTTGAATTGGTTTCGTTTTACATGTTGGCCTTGTATTTGAATCGCAGGTGCTCTCCTGTGTCTGTTTGTTTAGGGAAATCACTGCAGCACCCACCCACCTGTTCACTCCTCTTCAAGCGTTCAACTGACTTCAACTGACAAAAAATCCAGGTGAGAGTTAATATTTGCTGGGAACAAGTGTGTGTTGCGGATTTCATGTCATTGGGAGTGGAGAAAACTCCATTGAAACATTTTCTGGAGATAACTATTTGTAGAGACTGTTTGGAACTTTCTCTCAAGGCAGTCTTGTGACTTTTGGCTATTGGATTTTGTTTGGTGTGGCCATCTCACTGAAGAAAACAGTGGTATGAAAGGAGCAGGCTGAGAGGGGATGCACTTGTAGTCACAAGGCAGGACAATAGGGAGCTGTGTGAGGGACTGCTGGAGTTGCCAGGGGCACAATGACTCTCTGCTGTTACTTTGATCTTCCTGCTGTTAGGAAACCATGCCTATTTATTGAATTACTTCTAGGTGAAGGCATGTTTTGACTTGTCTGCTGTAAATACATATTTTAGTTCTAAATAGTTCATCTTTAATGGCATGCATTTTCCTGAACAGTACATTTAAGATAAGTGGTTTTTCAAAATAAATGTATGACACATGCTCAGTGGAGCTTAAGCCCTCAGCTATATTTTGACTTGTGTGACCCCCCCTCCCCTTTTTTTTTGCTCTCCCTCTAACCCCTGAAAGGACAGCATTGTGACTTCTTCTCTTCCTGAATGCTTAAGTGGCAACAAAACCACTCCGACAGCATTCTTAAGAAAAGAGGAACTTTTTTCTTTCTGTTGTCCTGTCACCGTGGCGCAGTGTTCAGCTAACAGTTATTTTTAAAGTTTTCTGAACTGTGTGAGCTAGAGGATATTGACCAATATAAGAGGTCAAGAAGTCTTGAAATCAGTTTTGAGTTGAAGCTTATTCAGTGGAGGTAAGTTTTTTGGGGGGTTGTTTTTGCTTTCATGTTACTTATGTCAACATTTCTCAAAATAATTCTATGGTAATCATGTACAATTTGATACTTTTTGCTGTAAAAATATTAGCCATATGTGAATAGAAGAATGGGAAAACCTCCCCAACTTTTTAGCATGCTTTGGCTTCAAAGCCCACAGTGAAATGTATTGTGAAAATGTGCATACAGAAGCATTAAATGTTTGCGTTTCCTCTTCAGGCACATGGTGATGTCTACTGGAATTCTTCATCTCAAGGTCAAGAGGTCATCAACAGCTGTGCTTACACACTCTGACTGTGACCGGGCCATGAAGGATTGCAAATTCGTTGAGAAAGGTAAGATAGCTCGCTCATATGAGGAAGTCTGTATGAGTGCTGTGTGTGGAGAGCTTAGTCGGCACAAACTATTCATGTGCACATCATCTGGTGCTTACATTTGAGGGTTTGGAGGGTGTGCGCTGGACAGGCCACAAGTCCCTTACTAAAAATACTGATATATCCCATGATCCATAAATAATGAATAGGGCCAAGGATTGTTCAAATTAAAAACTGTGCATCTAATTAATAATTGGACCTATAAGTATGCTAGGAGTAAAAACTTATGATGTGCAAAGAAAGACATAAAGAGATGAGCCTCTTTTATGTCTGTCTTGATTTTGAACTAAAATCCAAAGTGCAAAAAGGATTTTTGCATGCTTATATATTTCACAATGCCCGCTTCAGTGGGCACTACTCTTTTATTTTCATGGCTGAGTCCTTTTGAAAATTTCAGCTTTCAACTTTAGACACATTTCCATGAGGTCCTTTGCACTTTTTGCTCTTAGAGACAAGCATTTGGGAACTTTACAGTTTCTTTCAGCTCTTTGTTATCTGAAGCTTTAACCCTTTAGATAACAAAAGTAAAGTCAAATTGGTCAACTGATATATCAAAAGGTAACTGTAGTTTTACTACTTCAAAACAAAGACTGCCTGGCCTACCCTAACTGTAACCTCCAATCATACCGGAGCATCCTTTCCACTGGCTTCTTAATCAATGATTGGCCCAAAGAAAACCTGCCATCAGGAGTCATCATCTTATAGCCACAATCTATAAAAAGTTGGGAGGCTGTACAAAATGTAAATGAAAGCAGAATGCAATGATCTGCAAATCTCATAAAACTGCATTTTATTCACCACAGAGCATAGAAAACATATCAAAATACATTTTACTATTTCATGAAAAGATATTAGCTCATTTTGAATTTGATGGCAGCAATGTCTTTCAAAAAAAATTGTAATATGGCAAGAGAAGACTGGAAAAGTAAGTGGTGCAAAACAAAAGGCTATAGGAACATTTAGGAACTACTTAGCTCAATTAGCAACAGTGACATGATTGGATAAAAAAGAGCATCTTCCATAGGCAGAGTTTCTCAGTAGCAAAGTTGGCACAGGTTCACCAATCTGCAAAAACTGTCTACAAATTGTGGAACAAATTCAGAATGATGGTCTGAAATGTCAAGTTGTGAAGGCTATCTCATCATCTACAGTACATAACATTATCCAAAAATGTCTGTGGACAAGGGACAAGACATTAATATTTAGTTAGTATTAGAGGATATCTTCAGGCCCTCAGGCAACACTTCATTAAAAAACAGCCATGATTCTGTCATGGAAATCGATGCAAGGGCTCAGGACGACTTCCTGAAATCACTGTGTGTGAACACAGAACACTGTGCAGCCCACAAATGCAGGTTAAAGCTCTGATAGAAAGAAGAAGCCATATGTGAAAAGATACAGAAATGCTGCCATCTTCTCTGGGCCAGAGCTCATTTAAAATGTACTGAGACAAAGTGGAAAACTCTTCTCTGACCGGATGGATTAAAATGTGAAATTCTGTTTGGAAAACTTGGAAACTGCATCCTCTTGACTAAAGAGAATAGCAACCATCTGGCTTGTTATCAGCGCTCAGTTCTAAAGTCTACATGTCTGATGACATAGTGGTGGATTAGTGCCTATGGAATTGGCAGCTTGCACACCTGGCTTATAGTGAGGCTGGACACTTGATTGGCTGAGCAGAGAGATTGTGCTGGAACACAAGCACACCTGTACAGCAGGTTGGGGTTATTACCAACAGAATAGAAATATACTAACAAGTGAAGAGTGTGTTGAAAAGATCTAAGCTGATGAATGTAGAAATTTTTTAATTTTGGATGATTGGAGTGAAAACACAAATGCTATGTGTATTCCTATCCACGAACATATACAATCAATTCAATTAATACTGATATTCCCAAGTAAATATTCCACATGAATGAATGTCCACATTTCCAGGTATGATCAAATACAACCCCTCACCCTATGAGACCTTGGAGAGGCTCTAGTTTTTCTGTGACCCTCACTTGCAAGCAGCTAGAAAACAGATGGAAGGATAGATTCAGTAGTCTGTTGAAACTGTATTTATTTAGATTCTTTTTTAGAACTGATTTAAAGTCTTCTTTTGGTTTTATTCAGACCTACTAAAATGTATTCCCATAGACAGTTTCATTTGTGACTGTGTGACATATTTGCTAACACTGCTACAATTACAAATGTATGTCCATTCTGTACTGCTGCACTGTGTAGGCTCAGGTGTTGCAGCAACCTTCTGGGTGTCTAGCAGCTGACCCTAGATTAGACTGAGGTTAGTGACATTTTACACCTCAGTGCCTGCCTATCGTGCATTAATCCTCTGACAGCACTTTGTAACCTGGTGTGTAAATCTGTGATGGGGAAGACTGACCCACACTTTCCTACAGCACCCATGGAAGTCAATATACTGGATGAAAACAAAAAATACTTAAAAATACTTAAGCATAAATTTAACTGTGTAAAGACAGCAAAGAAAAGAACAAGACTTTGAATATGCTTCATCCATACAGCTGATTTGCATACATTTTCTATAGCTGTGCTAAATTGAAAGAGTAAAAGGAGACTATAGGATATGTGTTGTGGTGTGCACTTATCGTAAAACAATCCTTAGACAAAGTGTGACAGTCTTTACGGCTGCTGTGCTTTTAGCAAATACCCGTCTGTTATCACCCTGCTTAATATGGATGCACAAACAACGTACACAGACGCACACACTGCCCCCTGTGCTCAGTCCAATTGACACACAGTTTAGTTTTGTGAGAAACTGTGTGTTTGCATGTGCATCTGTCAGTGTGTGTGTGCATGTGTGTGCATGTGTGTGTGTCTGTGTGCAGTAGACTGAGTTATGAGCACAAAAGGAGCGAATGGTATTTGACCATGTGCATTGTGTTTTATGAGATGAGCAGGCTTTAATGACTCTGTCACCAGTAAATGGACACTGATTTGTAGCACAGCTGTCACTCCACACTCTGATCAACTCTGGAGCCTTCTGGAGACACACTCATGCAGAATTAGCAAATATGCACCACATCCCTAGCGTTAAAGAACTGTGTTTAAACCATATATGCTCACAGAATTGTTCATGTAGAGTGGGATTCTGGCACAGACGCATTAATGGGTGTTAATGGTACAGAGAGTAACCGCAATCTAAAGTCTAATTTTACAAAAATTACAGCTGTACAGATGCAGGCAACAGTCATGCATTAGATTTCATATTCAATCAATGCTACTATTCCTCAGAGATACCGCTGATCCATAACCTGCTGTCAGTAACATGGCATTGATCCCATTTTTGTAGATACTGTGCAGATGGAGTTATGTTATTTATTAACACAGTGAGCAGATGTAGCAAGAGGCTCTTTTTGGAGTGGCAGGGTGGAGTAGTGAGATGCTGTTCAACCAGAAAAAACAACCTCCATGTTTCCAACCACCCAGCTGACATGTCCTCCAAGAGCACTTGTTCTGTAGTTCCACTTGCACTGCTTCTGTTGGGGGAGGGTTTAAAAATGGAAAACCAATTTGGCGATGGGCGATCAATATCATCACAACATGAATCACTGTAAGCCTGGTCATTTCATCCTTGCCTAGTTCAATAATCGTGGTGGAGGTTTAGTTTCAAAAGGTAGAGCCGACAGTTCTGCCTTTTATGTAAATATTTCAAATAACATATGTGTTTTTCCACTGGAAATTTTGGCAAATTGAAACAAGTTGAAATAACCTTTTTGCATATAATCTTATAATTTCAGAAAAGTTTTTATGCCAACAGATACATGGGAAAATGTAATGGTGATATGTATTAGTAAAAAAATAAAATAAAATACCATGGTGTTTTCCAAATAAAAATTCACAAATCATTTTTTGAAGGCTGTTTTCTCAAAATCAGTTTCTTCCATAGACTGTATATAAATGATGGATGTCATCACTCTAAGGTCACCTACTGGTTTGTTAAAGTCTACAGTTTGTAATGTGTTGTCTATGACTTTACTTGAGTTAGAAATACTCTGGATGATATTTTTCTTACATAAATACGTTGCCCTATAACTTCAGTTCCTCTTGTCAAGTAGATTAACATTCCACCCCAAGAATTTGAGTTTATGAAATATTGTTGTGTTCTAAATGTTGTCCTCAAGTCATCACTGTAGCATTTTAATGTCATCAGAATGACAAAGCTTTATAAAGTGGTTTTCACACAGGAAGTGATTAGTAGTAATACAGGAACCAAAGACCACAGATTCATACGTCCAGGGACTTGAAGCCGAGATTGGCCAAATACTCTTTAATAAAGACATTACTCTCAGGACATAATAACTTTTCAAAAATCAGTTGATCCAAGATCCACTGGGTGATCCACTATAGGTCCATCCTGGTAATGCTGAGTAGGTTTGTTTGCTTCTTCAAATCCATGAGAGAACCTAGCTGGATTAAATCATCCCAAATGCTTGCGGTTTTTTAGTCACAGACTAGGGAAAGTAGGAAATTATAGGTATGATCAGTGTGAGATGCTCAATTAATTTCTGACATCTCAATAAATGGTAAATGGACTGATTCTTATATAGCGCTTTTCTACTCTCCCGGAGTACTCAAAGCACTGTATACAACATGCCTCACTCACCCATTCACACCCACTCATACAAGCACTTCTAAACTCAAGTGCAACTAATAAACATTCACACACATTCACACTCCGATGAACACATCGGAGGACAATTTGGGGTTAGTATCTTGCCCAAGGATATTTGGCATGCAGACTGGGGGAGCCAGGAATCGAACCACCAACCTTCCAATCAGTAGCTGATCTGCTCTACCACCTGAGCCACAGCATATAACAGAAGAAGAGACTTGGGTATAAAAGAGATTTGAGATTTGGGTATATTTGAGAGATTTCAACATTTTCTGCCATTTCTTCGTTTTATGGCAGATGGTCTAATAAATTTGTTAAGCACTGTATGAACTCTAAGGTAACGTAGCCTGAGACTGTAAAACTGTCAGTCACAGGAAGCATTCACAGGAAGGAGAGGACCCAAAAGAAGGCCACGGGGAAAAGCTCAAAATACAAATCTTTAAACCAAAGTAAGCTAAGATTATGCATGAAGACAGAATTAGAAACAAAACAAACAAATACCCAACAAGTTAAACATAATTAACGTATACTCTTCTCCTCTGGGTCACTGGCAGGATGCACCTTTATATCAAGTTTTTGCACATTCCTGCTGCTCGGTAAATATATTTTTCCGTTAGTCCCTTAATAAATGAGTAAGAAGTTAAGAATGTGGACAGATCGATGTGGTGCAATTAAATTAGACCAGTGTTTCCCCAACCTTTTGGAGCCACATATTTCACATTAGAAAAATCACACAGCACACCACCAAACAAAAATGTCACAAAAAGCATATTGATAATTGATAATACCTTTTTTGCTTTCTTCTGACCACTACTCATGTTAGGGCCTTCATCTGGGTCAGAATTTTCTCCAGGACCCAGGTCAGATTGACTACTTTTTCTTTTCAAATATATATCTATTGCTATTACGCACTGTGTCGTCTCACAGCATGACTATTATGTAATTTCTTCTTCGTCTTCTTCTGTTTTACTGGCAGTTAGCAACCCATTTAATTAGAGCAGGTACTTGTTCTTCCCTCTCGTGGAAGAGAATGTAATTGTTCTGCCCGTTACTCACGCAGATCACTTAGAGCAGAGGTGCCCAATCCCAGTCCTCGAGAGCTACTGTCCTGCAGCTTTTAGATGCATCCCTATTCCAACACAGCTGAATCAAATGGTTGGATTACCTCTTCAGCATGCCATCAAGTTCGGCAAAGGCCTGATAACAAGCCATTCATTTGATTCAGGTGTGTTGGAACAAGGATGCATCTAAAAGCTGCAGGACAGTAGCTCTCGAGGACTGGGATTGGGCACCCCTGGCTTAGAGTAAAATCAGGTGGAACCAGATAATCTTCCACGGCACACCTATGTGCTGTGCCACAGTGGTTGGAAAACACTGAATTAGACTAAATATATGATTTTTTTTCTTCCCGACTTAAACCAGCACCTCTCTAAAAGTCAAAGACGTTACAATACGGGACAATTGTGATATCATGTCCACCTAAAATGTTTTTCTTATTGTTAGCACACAAATTTCAAGCAGCTCCTCACACAAGAATTGCACAAAATGGTCAAATGCTGCAAATGATGCTCAATCTTCTTTATACTGAATAAACCTGCTTTTGAGTTTGACTTTTGAGAACTGAAAGATCTGGGATCTCATCAAGATTTCACTGAATCCTGAACCATTTAATTAAAACATTAATCAACGTATGGAGAACAGGCCCCAGGACTTTTTTTCAAAACGGTGGCCTTGCTCCATGTAAGGTCACCATTTTAAGTTTAGTTAGTTTCAAACCGCACTTCACATGTAAATTTGTTTGAGTGACCCTTTATTTTTCTTGACATTCAATTGCAGTGTTTGACGTAAATATTTTTCCGCTTTTTGTTTTGGACTTGTTTTGAATTCTTGGTATGGTTTTGTCATACACACACTGTTGGCTTCAGCTTTCACCAGCAGATGTCACTGTTGCAGAGTGTTTACAGAGTCCCACGGGTTTGGTGTTTTTAAATGATTTGCTTTACGGTTGTCAGCGCTGTCTTCTTCACTTCACTGCATCACCTTACAGACATTCAAACGGTTGCATTGATCTATCAATCTGTCCTGTTTACTCTGCAGACTCAAAGCTCACTGTCAGCGTAACAGGTGTGCCCTTTTGATTTCAGGGAAATGTCAGATGATGATGTGTATGAGGAGTGCGTTTGTGTGAGGCCTGTGCGTTATCAAGTTTGAAATGATTTCTCGTGTTCTGCTCTCTCTCACCATTGCACACTCTGTGTCTTTTACTCTCTCGTCTGTTTCTCTGTGTTCATTTAGCAGTGAGCCACAGCAGCAGCAATTCCACTCATGTATGCTGCACCTTGTTGACTTTAGCCTCATTAAGAGACCAAATGAATATGACGAGTTGTGACATTAGGCTACAGCTGGAACAAATGCGCCAGCCGCTCATTCTCTAGCCTGGCCAATTTTTTTTCTTCACTGTTTCTCCCTCTCTCTCACACACAGACACACACACACACACGTACATGTGCTCGTTTAGTTTTCGGGGAAGGGCTCGGTGGGGTTGATGGGTTTGCAACAATATTGGAAATGTAGATGGGCCTGTGTTTTGAATTGGATTGCATGCTTTGATGCAGAGACAGATTGTAAACTGTGATTTTATTAAATCCTTCATTAGGATTCATCAGTGAGATTGGATCAGAAAAAGGTCACTGTGCAGATGCGCCCCCCCAAACCTCTCTCTTTCCTCTTTGCTCCATCCCCCTTAAACATACCCTCCTCCTCCATCCTTACCCCCCTCTACTCTTTCTTTCTCTGTCTCTCTCTGCTTCCACTCAGCAAAGCATAAGGGGGACTTGCTCCATCATCTCCCCCTCATGCACTCTGGCTCACTCTCTCTTCTCTCGCTAGCCCTTGCCCAAAACAAATTTGTGATGAAAATGGGGAAAAATGATCATCATGGGCCTGCTAGAAAAACACAAGGTGAAAGTGACATTATCCCCCCAACCCAGCCCACCCTGGACCCCCTCCTCCTCCTCACCGCCATCTAGGCTGGCGCCAGTGGGACGCCTGTGCCACAAATCATTTGTATACTCTCATTTCTGCGAGCGGGCTGCAATGTTGGTTACTGCTTAGCGAGCAGATGACTTTCAGAAAGAAGAGTGAATTGGGAGGGAAGGATGAAGAGACGGGGCAATGAGGAAAGAAGAAGAGAGGGAGGTGTGTGTGTGTGTGTGTGTGTGTGTAGGGGGGAGGTGTGGCAATTTGCTGGCGTGTGAGGACGTCTGTGGGAGTTGGATCTGAAATTGTGAGGGAAATTGTGCACGCCATATGTCAAGTTGTGCAAAGGAGGGCTCTCATTGTGCACCTATATTGTGTGTTTGTGTGCTTATGAATATGTGTGTGTTTTCTATTTCAAAATGAAGCATCTGGGCTGTTTATTGAATCACCTTCACCATTGTCTGCATTCCCTGCTATTATCGCCAAAAGAGCTGCAGCCCCCCCCACATCTACTTCCCCCTGTAACAACTCGGAAATGGGAAATGTGGTGCACATATTGTCTGTAGCTAGTGTTTGGTCATCTTTGTCTGTCTCTTTCTCTGACACAAACACACACACCCTTCCCCCACCCCTGCCCAGTGTGATACATCATGATTCTTCTGGTACACAGAATACATTCTCCATGCAGCCTGAGCCCTCAAGTTCATGCAGGAGAACATGTGACATTATATTCCTGATTAAAAAAACAGAAAGTGTTATATCACTTCCGGCACAGACACAAACACTTGTTTTCATATCTTAGTTAGGACATTTAATTGAAATGATGTTTTCCTTTTCCGCATACCCTAACCAAAAATGAATGCCTAACCCTAACCTGTAGCCTAAACCTAA
>VUQG01041009.1:0-19805 GCA_015106755.1 Etia nguti | reverse complement strand
TTTTTCTGTGTTTTTGCGCTGTTACTTTGACACAAAGGCATCTGCTGTGATGCTTACACCTCTGATAAAGTCTCACAAGTGTCAGTTTTCTTTTTATAGATATAAAAATATGGATATGTTCTGATAAATGATCAGAATTATAATATTTCTGACTGTCTGAGGCAAAATTTCCCCGATTCAAATCGAATTGATCGAATCGGATTGAATCGAATCGTGGATCGAATTGAATAGTGGATCAAATCGAATCGGGACCTTGTGAATCGGAATCGAATCGATTCTAGAAATCAGTGACGATACCCAGCCCTACACATCACTGCCAATTGTTCCCAGTGTGGTCAAAAGGTAAATCAAGAATGCTCTTGAGGAGGCAGGTGTTTCACTTTCAATGTGTACAATCAAGAGATACCTTCCTGAATGTAAAAACAGAGGGTTTGCAAACCCCTGGTTAGGCTTAAAAACAGGAAGGTTTGTCAGACAACATCTAAAAGAAAAAAATATTCTTTAGGTGAAACCAAGATGATGGGAAAATTATGTACAAGGAGAGAAACAGCTCATGATCCAAAGCAACACATTATTCATCAAACATGGTGGCATGGGCATGTTTAACTTGCAAGAGAACTAAGCTACTAGTGTTTATAGATGATGTGACTGCTAATGGAAGTAGCAGGATGAATTGTGAAGTGGACAGGGCTATACTCTCTCTTCTCTGGTTCAGCCAAATGTTGCAAAAATGATTGGACCATGCTTCATAATGCAAATACAAGGACTAAAAACACGCTGCAAAAACAATCCAAAAATTTCCTAAAGCAGAAGAACAGGATACTCTTCAATGGCAATGTCAGTCATCATTCAGCTTAGTGCAGCATGCTTTTCAGCTATTAAATATAAAATTGAATGCAGAGAGACCCACAAACAAGCAGCAAATGAAGGTGAAATAAAGGTTTGATGGACATCTCAAGGGAGGAAATGGAGCATTTAGTAATGTCCATGTGTTCTAGACTTCATGTAGTCATTCACTGCATTTGGATTTTTATCCAATTATTAAAAACAATTTTATCTTTTAATAAGATATTTCAAATCATGTTTGTTTATCCAAAAATTTTGAGCCCCTGAAAATGTATATGTATAAAAATGTATAAAAGCCTATAATTCCTAAACACATCTATCCATTCATTCTCTTCTGCTTATCTAAGTTGGCTTTATGATTTCACGTTACACATATTATTCAATTTTTTTTTGTTAAACATGAGTAATAATCAGTGACTGACCTGTAACTGTGCTAACAGCACACTCTAAAAGAGTGTTACAGTCAAGGTGAAGGTTTTGTTTTTCAGGGCATCTTAAAAAGTAATGTGATACTTACCAGGTCTTAAAATGAGATAAATACAATCTCAGCTGAACTATAAAGCATGACACATTACACTGTGTCATTATTTATTTAGCAGAAGACAACACAACGTGCAGAACCAGTGTGTGAGAAACTAAGCACACCCTCATTGCTCCAAGAGGAGTTAGGAGTGTAAAACAGCAGCCAGGTGCTGATAATCAAACGCATTTGAGTAACTGATCATCAGCAAGTGTGATCACCTTTATAAAAGTAGACATTTTAGCCATTTGCTAATGTGGCTTCAACTCAAACTCTACAGGTCTCAATTAGTATGTTAAATATTAAAGTTCATGTAGAGCACAATTAGAAAAAGATTAATCAACTATGGCTTGTTGGTAAGACAAGATCAAAGTGGACATGTTTGACTATAATGCAGTGACATATTTGGTGAAAACCAAACACAGCATATCTGCGCAAACATCTCATAGCAACTGGCAAGCACGTTGGTGGAGGAGATGTAATTTTGGGTCTGTTTTGCAACCACAGGACCTGGACACATTTAAGTCATCAACCATGAACTCCTCTGTATGAAAAGGATTCTAGAATGGAGTGTGAAGTTGTCTACCCAACAGCTAAAACTTGGCTTCAATTTACAGTTTGTTTGTTTTTTCATTTGTTAATATAATTAACTTGAAATCCTACAAAAACCATAAAAGTAGGAAAAAGTTGTTTTTTTTTTAATCTGACAAACCAACCAACATGTTTAACGAATCATTTTCAAAACTTGAAATGCAAATATATACTGTAAATTTTTAAAATCTATGCACAGATTTTGAAAACAACAAAGTTACATACAACTATTTATATAAGAATGCAGCCAATGCCTTGGCTGTTTTTTTGTACAACTATTTAAAACTCTTTACAGAAACAAACACAATACTATACACTAATTACACACTCCAAACACAATAATTGTCTCACATTTCAAAACTCTCAATATCGCTCTCGCTCTCTCACTTGCTCCAGTCATTCCCAAAACGTTCCCCTTTTCCTAAGTAACCAAATGCCACATGTTGCCATACACTAAACGTATTGACAATATTCAGGAAAAAGCATTGTGCAAATTATTTATCATAACTCTGGTTTTACTCTTACAATTTAAAAACTGGTAAGTAGTTTGAAGTCCACAATTTCAACACAAGGTGAAATGGAGACTCAGTGAATCAGGCTGCATCTTGCTGCTACATCATCTTAAAAGAGTCATGTCATTTGTACACACCGGTGCGCCTGTCAACTCCAGATAGAACTATGTATAAACAAATGCTCAATGAAGCAACATTTTGAAGAAGAGTTGGCCAAAATACCCTAAAATGATGTAATGGGGTCATAAAGTCATAGAGAAATTACTTCAAGTTACTGCTGCTAAAGTTGACTTTGTAAGCTACTGAATCATGGGGCATACTCAGTTCTTTACAGCACTGCAGAGTCCTGTAAAAACAAAAATGTATGTAACATGAATGTGTCATGTTTGTGCCATGCCATACAGTAAAATATTGTATGTCCTATTGTTACTCTGTAGCTTAGTTTTAGAAGTTCCTTCATTAAATCATTGGGATTCTGCAGGTACTACATGATTCAGGGGTGTTATTTTTCAGTGGGTTTTCCCCACTTTGGGAAAGTGAAAAGGCATTTCATTTGGTGTCGTCCTCAGCCCTCGTCTCTACCCATACTCTGTCTCTGCTGTTCCCCTCACTTGCCTGATGAGCTCTCCCTGCAGTCTGCATTGCTCCAAACGAGGGAGGCATGGAGAGGGTGGCAGAGTTTAAAAGAGAGCAGTAATGAGGATTCCGTCTCTTCACCACCACGTCTCATACATCAAAGCTCCTTGCTCCTGTGTCAATTAAAAGAGCTATGCACAAAGACACCCCACCACTCATTCATAATAAAACAGCTCTTGGCTGGTGCTGGAAGATTGGCTGCCAAAGCAGTGATGAAGCAAACATTGGACCCCCGTAACCCCCACCACACCCACCGGCTTCTGCATCATAACTATTGTCCATGAACACAGTAACCTAGACTAACCATATGCTGTTTTGAATGAAAACAGCATGATGCTATGTTGTTAATGTAAATTCATTAATGACCCTCCAAGTAATGAACTGCCACAAAGAGACTAAGGACTGGTTGGTACTAATGAATGCAGTGCTTTTATTCAACTTGGTGTGTGTAACTGCGCTCCATAGGCAGGATGGAACCCTTCATATGTGCCAATAAAAGCATCATTGGTGACATTCTTACAGGATGACACAATAGATGAATGGCAGGTTCTTCTTGCCCGGTATTATTAGTTACGATTTGTGTTCTATTCACAGAAAGTATCCATAGCAGAAAGACCTTTGTTTTTTCATGCTGTCAGTAATTACTTCCATCAGAGACCCCATTATTCTAGTAGGATCAATGGTCTGTGTGACAGATTGTTATGTAAAGAGCATCATTATGCTCACCATGCATGAACATCTTATTGATGCACACCTTTGCACATTTCAGCATAATAGGTCTTATGGCAACAAGGCAAACAAAGTCTCTGGTTTCTAGATTTGTGTCACAGTTTTTTTTTTCATTGTCAAACAATGTGATTTTTCTTCAGCATAACAATGCATTCATAATGGGCTGACATAATAAAATAAAATAAAACAAAACAAACAAAAAAAAAACAAGAAAGCATCCTGAGAGGTGCGCACATGATTAACAAGATTACTCACAGCCTTAGCGTAATATAAAAGGAATCCAGACTACAGTATTTGCTGCTTTTTATATTTTGTTGCACATTTGCAGAGATTAGTTAAACACACACACACACACACACACACAGGCTGAATTGAATTAATTGAAATTTCTATTATTATTAGATAAGAATTTCTATATTGGTACATGAAGATATAGAGAATCTGAAGTAATCGAAAGTCTGAAACAGGTTTAACCCTAACTTCTTATCACTGATGATAACTTCAGCTTCACAATTTTTCTCAAAGCAGTGAGTTTTTGACTCGATGACATTATTGGCAATATGTTAACCAGCTTCATGAGGCGATCACCTGAAATGGTTCTCAGTTCAATTCAATTCAATTTTATTTATACAGTGCCAAATCACAACAACAGTGCCTCAAGGCACTTTATATTGTAAGGTAGACCCTACAATAATCCATGGTACAGTTTAATTCACACTTGGTATGTCTGAGACCAAGTTTGTGTTGTGATACAGATGGAATGCAGCAAATAGCCCAAATCACCTGCTGCAGAAAGTGATACTGTGCAATTCAGTACTTTGGTAAGGTAAAGATTGGAATTTTGTTGCTGTGTTTTCCTAGATATGTGGATTGGAATTTTTGTAAAGCAGCACCCTCCAAGGCTAAAGTAAGCTGCAGCGGGAAGCTGATTGCTAGGCTTCACCTCTACTAAGTCACTCAACTCGACCACTTGACTATGTGTGGGCTGTCTGTGGCTTTTGGAGCATTTCTAAAGAAATTATCTGGTGATTATTATGGCCTACTGTTTGGCATCGACCATACAAGAAGTTTGTCCTACAATTTTTATGAGTGAATTTCTAACTTTTCTTTAGTCCGTTACTAATTAGCAGATGTTGAACTGTGTGTTTTGCAGTTTTACAGTTCATAGATACAGCCTACTAACCAAGTTTGCTACAATTACCTGATAAATATGCACTTTAAGCTCTCATGGGCACTTATGGCTCAAAATAGCTAAAATCAGGGTAAAAAAAATCAATAAGAATTCAAAAAGCATATACAAGTAAACAGTAACTGTCTGGATTAGCCTGAGGAAAGTTTAATCATTTCTGATGACAGCTGAAGGAGAATTACACTAACTTAATGTCAGTCAAAACATATGTCCTGTATACCCCTTACACTGCCTTTACAATATGTCGAGATTATTCCTGTCTGGCTACAACTACCCCCTGCTATCACTGTCCAGTATTTCATGGTTCAATAAAGAGCATGTACATTGCTGCTGCTGTGATAGTATTACTGATATTACAAAAAAAAGGGACCTCTGATACATGTACCACAATATCTGCCCTTTTTTACCATTGCATTGTGATAAGGGAGAATAAGAGTTGGAAAAAAAACAGAGCATGAGCAGAAAGAAGTGACAGAGGGCAGATACTCAAACAAAAAGTTCTTGACCAGAAATCTAGAACGCCACAAGTGTAGTTTCACTGACAGATTAGTGAATGTTTTATGTTTTTTTAAACTGAGCAGACATTTTTACTCCCCAGACGCATCTAATCTCCCTCCTCCCTCCTACACAGACTTTGAACTGAAGATAAAAAGGCGCCTGTTTAGACAAGACAATGTTCTTAGCAGCCAACATTTTACTGTACAATTGTCAGCAACAAGTTACAAAAGCCAAGTGACAATGAAGTAAAAATTACTTTTTTTTCTTCTTGGACGTGAATTAGTACAGTATTGTGTAAACGTCTTTAGTCACTCTTCATTTCCTCATATTTTGATGGGAAAATGGGAAATTGGTGCAATGATTTCTTGAAACATTTGCAAACATACATAGAAATACAACATATAAGGCAAAAACTGAGTTTGTACAATGTATAAAGTTTTAAAGGCGATATTTGTTTTGACCACCTCTATTCTTCGGCACAGCCTGAACCCTTCTTTCTAGTAATTTTTTTAACTAGTCTTTGGGAATAGTTTTCCAGGATTCTTGAAGGATATTATGAAGCTGCTCTTTGGATGCTGGTTTTTCTCCCTGCTGCCTTTCCTTACTGGCTTCTACAGTCACCCTTTGCTGACACCCTTTCTGATGATGTTGGAATAGAAACTGTTCCCACAAAGTTGGGAGCATGACATTGTCCAAAATGTCTTGGTGTACTGAAGCATTAAGAGTTCCTTTGACTGGAACAAAGGAGCTGAACTAACTGTGGAAAAACAAGCCTATACCATAATAATAATTATACCCACTCCACTTTGCACAAACTTTGCACTTGGCACAATGCAGTCAGACCAGTACTAGTCTCTTGGCGAACACCAAATCAGACTTATCCATCAGATTGTCAGATGAAAAAGTGTAATTGTAAGCAATGGCGACAGAACATGTCTCCATTGCTCTAAAGTCTAGTGGTGATATGCTTTGCACCACTGCATCCAATGCTTTGCATTTTGCTTGGTGATGTTACGTTTGGATGCAGCTGCTCAACCATGGAAACCCATTCCATGACTAATACCATAATAATAACAGCTGGCTGCGGAATATTTAGTACCGAGGGCATTTCACGACTGCACTTGTTGGACATGAGGGACCTTATTGGCAGGTCCTTCTGACACCTCGAGCATTGAAGGTATTTGACTTTGTGACATCGGATCCTTTTATTCAGAACACTGTTATTCCATTTGGGTTACGTAATGTACCTGCTACTTTCCAGAGTTTTGTGCATAATGTGTTAGCTGGAGTAAATAATTACAAAGCCCGTCTGGATGTTGTACTTGCCTACTTGTCCACCTGGTCTGCCCATGCGAAAACACTGTCTTTAATCTGTTTCTGGAAAGCTTCACTCACTTTGTTTCGATGCCTAGGCAGGCTGCCTTTGAATCTACTAAGGCATTATTGTGTAATTTAGCAGTTCAAGCCACAACTAATTTTGCCCTTCCCCTTAAACTTAATGTTGACTAGGGTATCTAGTGCAGGTACTAGATAATCCCATCTGCTACTTTTCCAAGTCAACAAACACAAGCTGAACAATAGCCCTACTAAAAAGGAAGCTTTTGCCTTGATGATTGCTTTGCAGAAATCTGAAGTATACATTCTGGTGATCCCATCTTCTGCAGTATTTTAACCTGCAGATTGATCATAAAAAAGAAACTGAAAATGTAATTGCAGATATCTTGTCCAGACCTGTCAAGTTATTTAAATGAAACATTATAAGGTGATGTTTAATTCTTGGGAAAGTTAAAAACGACTGCTGTGTCTTTTGTTTCATTTTGTGTAACTTGTATTTTCTTTTGCAAAGATGTCTGTATTGTATTGGGAGAACGTGGGCTACTTAGACTGTGGAAGTGCCCAGCTGTGATTGTTGTAGAAACACTACAGTTTAGCGGAGCCAAGTGACATAGCATGAACAGAACTTTTCGGTCTTAACCTAAAGTACTGGGTCAAAGATCCAGGACCATAACAACTCTTATAAGTCCAAATTCAACTATATTTCAGTTTTCCGCATTCATCCGCTCCCGTTACATTGTCCTTTACAACATACAGATTAAGACAAAAAACCTTCATGTGACGAGTTTGCATAAATTTAATGTGTAAAGAAAGTACCTATATTTCCCAGCAATTTTCACCAGCATTTTCATTCGCAACAGCAGTTCATTGAATGGAAAAAAAATTTAGCTACTATAATTCATAATTTTTACACTTTCCAAACCCACAGTTTGCCTCATCAGTAAACCAACACTAGCTTTTTGTGTCAATATTAACACAGTGAGATTATTTTTACTGTTAATAATTTAATAATGAATTTAGTAAAATGTCAGTAAATAATGTCAATCTGACAATCAAAATACTACTATTACTAAGACATATGAATGTATTTTAGATTTAGCTACTCAAATTTTCTGGAAAATTTAAAAAAAAGAATAATTTGGAGAACTCTGTGAAAGTAAGGAACATTAGTGATTGTACAAGAGTTTATGCAATAGAAGTATTTTGGCTGTTTACAGTCTGAAGCAACTGAGCAGCATGGTGTAAGTGTATGAAGGTAAGAAATAGGACAGGGCTCCAGAGTCTAAATACTGGTGGTTATGATTACACTTAACAGATGGCTGACAGAGACTTTGAGTAAGGCTCTGTACCTCCAGGAAGAGATGTAAAACTAAGAGTTCCACAAAAAATGGTCTGAATAGTGTATAACTGGCTATAAGAAAATTGAGAATGAGAAGAGTGTGCAAAGGTGGAAGTGACAGAACAGAGAAGCAGGAATAGCCCAAACATCAAGCTATGCAGACAGACATGAGCAACCAAATTCCGCAAAATCATGTAGATTTTTTCCCTTTAGGCTAACTGCTGTAGTATTAATATATATTTTATGAATAGTTTATAGCAAATTTAAACTCTAAGTACAGTAACTGTACACCAACCCTAAGCCAAAGTTTTAGAGGAAAACATTTTTTTGGTCTTTTTGTTTTGCAATAACGAAAAAAGAAAACAATTTTTAGATTTCAACTACCAAAACTCTGCCAATGGATAGCTGACAGAAACAGAAAAGGGTTTAGCAGTGTGAGTGGTATGTTTCCTGTTTTGGTGTGCTTTACATGTCCTGTTTTACCCTTGACTGCCAAATTGTCACTCTAATGACTGCAAACCCTGTATTTATTCATTTAGTAGCCCCTGCCTTTTGTTCTGGGTTTTTGTAACAATGTAATACAATGCATTATTTCTAAATTTCTAGTTCATGACTCATTTTGCAATTTGCTGGGTATTTGCGCTCCCCACCTGATTTAAATCAAATTTGTACATCAAACTTTTAATGTAGCATCACAGCATCACTTCATCTCACCCTTCCATGTATTTTCTTCTGTCAGATTAACTCTCTACATGTCCTTCCTCATGTTATAAACTTAAATCTTCTTCCTTTGGATTGTTGAATATTGATCCATGATTTTTATTGTTGTCCTATGTTGCTTTGCCAAGAGCTTTTCTTTTTCATGTGCCTCCTGCTTTTGCCTCTCTGTCACATTGTTTGTAAAAGTTCGGTTTATTTCAGTTTTACTTTCAAGGTTGGATTCTAATCATAGACATTGGACGTAGCTACGACAGCTAACTTTGTGAAGTAACATTATGAGGCCTTGAGACATCTTAGTGTTTTAAAACTGGGTATCAGATAGTGGATCTGACAGTGAAACCCACATGCATACTGGCTTGCCAATCAAGTCATTAGCCAATGTGGCTTGGGTAATCTAGGGTCAATCGGACTCAGTGTTTTACTCATTATGATCCAAAATGAGTGAGTGAGCCCATAAACTCAGGAAACTAATCAAGGCTGAAGGCTGTTTTCCCATACTCGATAATGCCTTCATAATACTTGTTCTGTATGTGTGAAGTATAAAAAGAATGACCACTTAGTGGTCATGTCTTTTGCTCTCCATATCTGTGTCTGCAACAGTGTATAATAAAGGCTTAACACTGCAAGTCTTTCTGCAACAATGTATCAGGAACCATCTTGATACAGAGTTATAATGATACACTGGTGGCCACTAAAAAGAATTCAAATTTAAGTGAAAATACATGAATGTCAGAATTGCATTCCTCTACTTAGAGAGTAGCACTAACCGTTCACTACACACATTAACAGCAGCACTCCCCTAAATGATCTGAGCACTTGGTAAATCCCTAAGACATTTACTCCAGTGGCTTTAACAATATCCTCCAAGGAGGTATTGATTTTGGGGGGTAGAATGACCTGTAAGAATGATTAAAATTATATAATGACAATAAACAAATTCAAAAAGTTAATATTCTCAATTTAGGCTTTAAAAGCAGAAATGAATCAAAAACTGTTGCGGAATAACTACCATGGCGTTTGAAGTGAATTAGTAGGGCGAGTGATCTCGCCTGGGAAACAACCAACTCCATTTCGTGTCCATGTAGAAAGAAAACCAGATGTGGAAGTACCAACTGTGTCCAAAGTGCCCGGTCCCTAAGGTTTACATTTTGTTTCTTTCCTAATATCGTTTTTTATTGTCTCTGCCACTGTGGTAACGTGACCTATTCCTAGTGACTTCAGATAATGCATTTCTTAGATTTGACAAATCTAAGTTTCCTTGTTGGCCTCCAGCATTCCTGTGCTTCTGTCAGCTCCCCGAGAGTTACATTTCACCCTGCAGAAGAATTGAGCCAACGCCAAACACTTGCTCACCTGCTTCGGATCTCACTTACCTGGACTCCACTGTTCCACCTGCGCACTCTCCAGCACATTCTCCCCTGCTCAACAGCTTCAGTCTGCCTACCTGCAGTAAACAATAGTCATGCCTACAGTGTGACAAGTAAGCTTCACTTCCCACTATTGCTGATTTAGTATTTGTTATCAAGCCCGGCCTCCTTCTAAAATTTGGTCTACCTCTTCGTGCACTACAATCACCTGATAACAGTTCGTATGCTGGGAAGGAAATGGTGGAGTGGTCTATAAATTTTGAGGAGCGGAGTTATGGACATTGCTTTTTATCATCACATTCTTGTCCTTTGGTGGAACAAAAATAAAAGTAAACTGTGTCCAGAACAAATTTGGCATTTAACCAGTGTAATGTAAATAACAAAAAGGCAATAATGTACTTCAGTTCATTCATGATGGATTTCCTGTGGACAAGAAGCACAGAAGTCCTTTAACAGCTCCAGAAAGAAGTGCCTGGTGACACTAAATAACCTGATTAGATTCAATATAAAAACACATGTGCTGGTTTGCTCAAGAATCCTGTATATTGCTGCATTTATTTATATTTTAAATTATACAAACCATGTCTTTAGTAATTAAATTTAATATAGGAAAAAAAAAGTTGTGAAACAAGTTATACTTGTTTTTTCTCCATGCACAGCTAGAGTAGCTGTGTGTAAAGGTTCAAATGAAAGAGCAAATCTCTTTCATCACTGCCTCATTTCATTCAGGTGTGCCATTACTTTTTCGCATGTGCACGGGTATTATTTAAAAATGCATCTTTTTCTATGCGTTTGGGCCTTTTGTCCACACATAAACAGCGTTTTTGGTCACTGAAAACTAAGTTTTCCAAAATCTCCATCCTAGAAGGAGTTTTTAAAAATCTCAATTTTTGCGTTTACGTGTGGAAGAGGAAAACGGAGATTTTGCCACATAACATCTAGGGTGTGCTTCTTTTTGATGTCACGCTGTGAGCCACGTTATTGTTTACATGAGATGAATTTCTACAATAGCGGATAGAGACAAAATACTGTTTCTGTTAATCTTACTATCTGCAGTCTTTTACACGCTTACATATACCCACGCAGTTACTGTCTCTCCATTTAGAAAGACTGCTTCTATGCGCCATCTTTGTTACTCTTTCCCTCCCAGGCTTCTGATTGGCCAACCTTTAGGATTATATCGCCACCTGTTGCTTTTGCATGTCCTTGACAGCGTTTTACCTCCTTTTTTGTATTTACATGTGGATGGAGATATTTTTTCAAAACTGCACGTGTGGACGGGATTGTCTTTTTAATATGAAAACAGAAAATCTCCGTTTACAAAAATACCCGTGTCCGTGTGGACGTAGCCTGGGACAAACATGCTATCACAGAGTGATAATCAGTTTTATTACCCACACCTGTGACCTACTTTTTTCCATGAACTGTGATGTTTTGAGATTTTTTCTTTCAACGTAGCTATAAACTGCAAGCAAAAGACAAATGCAGTGATGTTAACTTCACTAAATCTAATCCTGAAATATAGTCATGCATAAGGGAAACATCTCCTGAAATGAGCAAGCAGTATAAGAATGCACATTTCTTTCCTGTCTCCACTTTTTTGTGTTTTCATCCTGATCCACACGCCCTTAAAGGTTCTCCTTTAACAAATTTCCCACGCGTGGGACTAATAAAGGTTGTCTTATCTTATCTTATCTTTGGATAGCTGTGGAAAAACATGGTTGAATCTTGAACTGATTAAGGGTGAGTTTTATTGTCAGCCTCCATATTTGTGATAGGCACACTCTGAGACACAGGCATTTTTTAAGACTGGTATTTGCATTGAATATGCTATTTGATATTTAACTTTGACTCTGTTTTGATTTTCACTGTTTTTTCTTCATTTTTCTCTTTTCATTTTTTCTTGTAAGCCTTGATAATAATAATAATAATAATAATAATAATAATTATTATTATTATTATTATTATTATTATTATTATTATTATTATTATTATTATTATTATTAATGTGGTTGGGTGTGGTTTGTGGCTCAGCTACAGGGGAGGGGTGGAGCAATGGGTTCAGGGTGTGGTGTTGGGGGAGGCTGGCCCACACAGCTGTTCTCCATCACCTGGTCATGCCTCCCTATAGCAATAATAATAATAATACTAATAATATATTGTGTATGCATGGGGTTTCCATTAATATACAAACTTTTTGTTCTATTTAAACTTTTTGCTCTAGGTAAGGACTCGTACTAGAGCATCTCTTAGGATGGTATCATCCTTCCAAACAATAGTAAAGCTGGTGACTTTTACTTTTTTTTTAATCACCCTTTTGCAGTATTTGAGTATTACTATTAGAATTGTGGCTGCTTTGACTGACAGGTTTGGTCACTTGTGCCATTAAAAAAAACAACATGGTGGTGGCACAGAATGCTCATTTTGAAGCTTTGAGATGAGATTTTCCTGCCCCTCACAAACGTGGGTGCGAAAAAACAAGGCGTGTCAGCTCTAACCATGATGCTACAGGTCATTGGCTAACAACTTGTGCTGACAAATTGTTGGCCAACGAGTGTTTCATACCACAAGCAATCCTCCATTTTGGAACATGGTATGACCAAGATTTACAAAACAAACTTAACTATTTATTTAGTATGACCCCAAACAGGAGACTGACCCCGTAACCTCACCAGGAAAGAGTTCACAGATAAGAGGTACTTTCGCATTGGCTTCATTTTTCCGACTGAGAAAGTATGTCCATGTTTTATACTTTATGGCTCAATGCTAGAGTTGATGCTTCAAAGTGTGGATTGTGTAATTACAAAAGATAGTTTATTTCACATTACATAAGCCCATTTTTTATATAGCATCTATATGGAAAGCACTTGACTGCGAAAACAGTTCTGAGGACATTACAAGATCATTCTTATAAGTTAACAATTGGAAACAGAACATGCAACTCTCTCCTTTGAAACAACACAGCCATCTCTGGCTCAGCACTGTGAGCATCACATGGAGGATTGATTTGGAACACATGCCTTGCCAGAGGATGACTGAGGATGACACCCTCTTTGACCTTCCAGATGTCAACTGTCCTTAAAACTATCTGTCTCACTATAAGAAAGCAGCAATCCAGAAAAACCAGAAGACAACCACTAACCTCAAATCACTGTGTGTTGCTTCATGACATTGTAAGACAAACATGGCCTACGTAAATCAACACTACTCATTTCCTAAACAAAAAGAAATGCTTCCAGCATTTTCTAAAATCCAAGGGTGGGAAAGGCTCCACAGAAAAGACCAACATCAGAATTGACCATTTTCATTTTTTCCCAGCTTCTTTCAGATTTTTTTTGACAAGACTGTTGTCCCACAGCTGCTCAGCCACATGTTTGAGAAGTAGATGCCTATGCTCCATAACATCTCCACTTAATTTGCTTAGGAAGTATCACAGTATGGAGTCCCTTACACTACAGAGCACTGATATCCTAGTTTTTGATTACTTTCTCCTGTGTGGAGAAACTAAGCACATGCATTGCTCAGGTAGGATTTTGGCCGAAGACACAATCAGTCTTCAAATCCTGAAGGTTCTGTGGCCCCTTTTATGAACTCTGACTTTTAGTTCTTTTCATAGACTTAGATTTGGATTCAGCTCAGGTGATTGGCTGGGCCATTCTAGCAGCTTTATTTTCTTTTTCTGAAACAAATTGAGAGATTCCTTGGCTGTGTGTTTGGGATCATTGTCTTGCTGAAAACTCCATCCCCATTTTATTTTCATCATCCTGGTAAATGGCAGCAGATTTTTCATCAAGAATCTCTAGGTACATTTAACACTTTACAACACAACCCGCAAATACGGCGCAGGTAGCCTGTACTTGCGTACAATTTGCAGGCAACAAGTCAGGTTTTTGCAGGAAACAATGAAACAATTACAATGTAAGTACTCTGTATTTTCTGGAATATGGGCCTAGTTATTGAGTCACCTGCAAGACCCATAAAACAATGAAACAATTACACTGTAGGACCCATGACTAAGGTGCAAGTACTCTGTAATTTTGTGTAACAAGTCAATTTTGTACAGGAAACAAATAAATAAGGAGACCGTAAGTAAATGTAAGTACATTGTAAGTATCCAAAAGTTGATTCTGTTCATCTAGACGTAGCTTTTTCAGTAGGAGAAACATTTCGTCACTCATCCAAGTGACTTCTTCAGTCTCAGCTGACTGCAGGTTTCCCCAGCCTTATAAACGGTGCATTTGCATAATGACTGAAACTAGCACCACTGAAAGAACAATGGGCTGGGAGGTCCTACATTGTAAGTAATTTTAAGTACTGGGTATTTCATGGTAAATTTCTAGAAAAACAAACAGTATTTCCCCATCATACATCTTAAGCACTCTGTACTTTCCGGGGCACAGGGTATATTATGGAGTGACTTAGCATTGCCTAACATCCAGGTATATTATAGGAAAGAAGACTAAGGAAGGATTGCCTACATCCAGATCCAGCAAACAGCCAATTGCCTGCAGTGCAATTAGGCATGCAATGTAGGCAATTGGCTAGAAAGACAGCTATAGCTGGAAAGGGTTTAAATTTACTTAGGATTGGAAATGAGTTGGTTATAGTGACAGCTCAGGCTGAGAAGAAGGGTTTTCCTCCCAGTTATTGTCTTAAAATCTGGGAGGACAGTGAAGTGGAAGAGCAGTTTTATCAAGTCTGAGGTAAATGCGATTTTCTTAGCTAATGGTCTAAAAAAAATTTCCCTGATAGTACAGTGCTAAAACTTTGTGTGCAAGTGTTTGCTTAGTTGAAATAATTGGACATTAAATATAATTATAGATTTCAAAACAGCTTTAACAGAGCAATGTTTTTAAAGTAATGCTAAGTTTTTTTAAAAATAGCATATCATAAATAATAGTTACAAATTTAGCACACAGGCCAGATCTGTTTTATCTATTTAATCAGTCATAACACCAGTGTCCCTCACAGATGTCAATGCATTACTCTTCTCTTGCTGTACTGGATTGATATATATAAATATAATTATTAAAAATATGTAATATTTTTATTAATAATAACAATAATACCAAACTTAAAGTAAGTTTACACTTAAAATTTTAAAAAGTGAACTAAAAAACACTCCTTTAGCCTTATTTCCTAAAGCTCTAACATTTAATTAATTTTTGACCACTTTTAATTTTCTGTTGTTCTTCAATGTTAAATCACATTATTACTGAATTACTGTTTCTGTCTGTCTGATGACATCACTACTGATATTTCCACATGAGAGTCATTGTGTCAATTTCTTCTTTCGAGGCTTTGGTTTATTTTGTAAAGTTCCAGTATTAAAGTTGTTTTTGAGTGACGTGGTGTTTTTGGAGTGCTGTTTTTGGATCCGCTTCTACCTGCTACACAGCCGGCATGAGAGAATAACGCGACGACTATGGACCCAGCACTTCTCAGCCCCTCAGATGAGTTCCAGGAGGACATGATTTATACAGTGCACTAGTTGTGCAATGAATGGTTGAAAAGGCCCAGTAAGGAATACCATGGGGCAGTTGCTCACAGTCTACAAAGACTGGTTTCTGGCCTTTCTTGGTTATTGTGTGGATGCTGTAGGCATCCACACAATAGTTGCCTCCGTATGTTTTTTGGCGCTTAACTACTTCCTCAGTTTTTATGCTACTTTCACTGTTCAAATTTTTAAAAATTCTGCTCTTTCTGCTCTTTCCTGCTATGACTTTTGGTGCTTATAACTACTATACTTTTTGAGATATTAAATTTTTTATGCAATTTTTTTGTCCCATTGAAATGAATGGACCACATTATCAGTGTGGTCACTGATTTTGCTTGCCGGGGTGAGCTGTGTTTTAGCTCAGTGAGATGAGCAGCCGTTTTCAGGGCGGGAGGCCAGGCTTCAAATCCCGCTTATGGCAACATTTTTTTCAGTTAACAGTTAAACATTTTTAACTCTTTTCAACACAAATTTCAGCTTCTTCACCCCTTTTCAGCAGAATTTTCAGCTTTTTCACCTGTTTTTTAGCAGAAACTTCAGTTTCATTACCTCTTTTCAGCACAACATTCTGCTTCTTTTCCCCTTTTCAGTAGAAAGTTCAGCTTTTTCACCTATTTTCAGCAGAATTTTCAGTTTCTTCATCTCTTTTCAGCAGAAAGTTCTTTTTCACCTGTTTTCAGCACAAATTTCAGTTTTTTTACCTCTTGAGACCTGAGAATAAGTTTGGCTCAGTAAGATGAGTAGTTGGCTTGCGACCAGGAGACCAGGAGACTTTTTCAGCTATTTTCAGCAGACAGCTTCAGCATTACAGCATCCACACAGCATTTTTGCAGGAAATGCAAATTTTTCTAGTTGGATTTGCTACATCCGTTGATTTTGTCTCATACATACTGTAAAATCAGTATGTATGTTTAACAGTGACATCATGGAACATTTCAAATTCTTCCCAGGATGGCTGTAATTTTATGTGCCATGACTTGAGCCCATTTGGCTTCTGATGGCCCCAAATGTAGGTGCTACCAAGGAAAAGGGACTGTTAAGTTTAATGCGTCTCTGTGTCTTATTTAGAGGTGGAAACAGCAATGGTTTTCAAAAGATTACATTTTTTAAATTTTGTTTTGAGATGAGACTGTTTATTTTCCCCCCAAAAGAGGAGTATGTAATCCTTCCAGTTTGTTTGTTTGTCTGTCTGCTTCTTTTTTGGCAGTTTATTGTTCACAGTTTTTGAGATATCATGCTCAGATTTTGTGTAATGGTAGATACCAATAACAGCTCAAGCTGATTTATTTTGGGGAAAACAAGGTCAATCAGGTCACACCAAAAACTGTAGATTATCCACAATTTTTTATGGATCTTCGTTAAACTTTACAACAATATACTAGGTCTTGGGGGACATGAGTGCCTAGGTTGGCTAAGCATTTGACCTTGACCTTCACTGTAAGTGCCCAAGATCAAAGCTGACCTTAGAAAAAATCGCCAAGAAACCATAATGAGTAATGTA
Organism: Etia nguti; assembly: GCA_015106755.1. NCBI lineage: Eukaryota > Metazoa > Chordata > Actinopteri > Cichliformes > Cichlidae > Etia > Etia nguti. The sequence goes on along the minus strand of VUQG01041009.1, from coordinate 2,525 downwards.
TCATATGAAAGGGCATGGAGAGAGCTGTACAACACACTTTTCATTTTTTTTTAGTACAATACCCTATGATGTTACAATCATCACAAAAATACACACTGCATGAGTACATCTTAAAAGCTCAAAATTCTCTTGTAATGATTTTGACCAATTATTTTAGCTAGTTCTTCTTTAATCATGTGGGTAAAGATAACAAAATACACCATTTTAGTATGTAATGCTTCACGGTCATAGGTCAAAAGTCAGACATCAGCGTGTTGTTATGAAAGCAGGCTGACATCAGCATGCGGTAATAAAAACATTGTGGGGGGTGTCGAGCTGCCTGAGTGGTGTTGTTGTAAATGGTTTACACTTACATACAGTTAGCCACATATATATTTGGACACTGACACAAGCTTTGTTTTTGTTTTGTTTTTTACCTGTTTACTGAAACATAATCCAATTATAGTTGTATAGTTAATGTTATATATGGACATAATGTGTAGACTCAGCTTTCATTTGAGGGAAGTTTACGAGTTTCAGTTCCTTAACCTGTACATGTGCCACCCTCTTTTTAAAGGGACCAAAAGTAATTGGACAATTGACTCGAAGACAATTTTATGCATGGGTGTGGGCAGTTCTTTTGTTATGTCATAATCAGTTAAGCAGATAAAATGCCTTGGTTTAGGAGAGAAGGAGTTGATTTGGTAAATTTTGAGAATGAAAGAAAGCACGGGTGAACTCAGCGAAGCAAAAAGACCTGGAAGTCCATGGAAGACAACAGTGTTTGGGTGATGAAGAGAAACCCCTTCACAACAGCCAACCAAGTGAACAACACTCTGAAGGAGGTCGGCGTATCGATATCCAAGTCTACCATAGAGAGAAGACAGCATGAAAGTAAATGCAGAGGGTTCACTGCAAGGTGCAAGTCACCTTACACCTCATAAGCCTCAAGAATAGAAAGTATGGATGCTAAAAAAAACATGTAAAAAAATCCAGCATAATTCTGGAAAAACATTCTTTGGACAGATGAAACCAAGCTCAACCTCTACCAGAATAATAGCTAGAAAAAAGTATGGAGAAGGTATGGAACAGGTCATGGGTTAGGTGTCACTCTATAAAACATTAGAGCACGTTGTGTGAAATTTAGAAAATGTAGCAGTATTATAAAATATCATAACTACAAAGGTGTTTTGGTTGTTATTCTTCTGAAAAGTTTGGAAAAAGTATCACAACATATACCTTATCTGCCTTATATTAAATCTAAGGACTACTATTTTAATGTAACACTATAGTAAGTGTTAGACCTCGTTGAGACTGTACATTTGTCCCCAGTGGGAATTGCTTTCCTACCATGAAAATATCTGTTCCCATTGCGTGATTAAAACATGGGCTGACCTGTCTTAGCAGAGTGGTTGTTTTCCTCCTGCTTGAGGATCTGATAACATTCTTCCTCAGCCTTCATGTGCTGAACAACCAGAGCGCAATCTGGGTGAATGGCCTCTGTCTGAAAGTGAGAGAAAAATCTTTATCACAGTCCAGTAACACAGAAAGACACACAGAAGTGCAGAAATAACTCAACATAACATTCTTTTACATGATATGATAATGACACAGATAATGTTATTAATCAATAGTTAAGTAGTGGTTCCATTTGTGTTTTGGACTTTGTTATTCTATCGGCCATATATTAAAGAAATATCATATAACAGAACCTGTTGTTGGCCTCTCCTAAAACTATTGCTTATTTTTAAGACACATTGTAATGTAATAGTCACCACATAGAACAATTCTTTGAGTTATATGTAAAAAAATATTCAGTTTAACTGTTGTAGCCTATAGTAACCAAACTGGAGCTTCAACATCAGGGACATGTGAGCACCTTCTTCTGTACAGAGAGATGATAAGATGATGTAAGTTTGCCATATTTGCAGCTGTTGGCCTCTCTTTGTCTGTCCTGTCCTTTTAGAAACAGGAAAGAGCACTATTACCCTAATAACCCTGGTAACAATACAATTGTCTGTGAATCACTACCTTATCGTGGTGGAGGGGTTTGTGTGTTCCAGGGATTTGAGGGGCTATGTTTTCAGTGGGCTTTTGCCCCCTAATAGGGTCTCCTATGGCAGACTTTCGGACTGTCTCTAAGAGATTCTGGCAAACTGTCAAGCAACTCAGGATGGGAAAGCAGTGGTCTGCCTGCACTGTGCATAGTGCGGGTGGAGCGCTACTGACTTTGACTGAGAACATTGTTGGGCGGTGGAAGGAATACTTCGAGGACCTTCTTAATCCCACTGGCACGTCTTCCGTGGAGGACGCAGAGTCTTGGGACGAGGGGGACGACTTGTCTATCTCCGGGGGTGAGGTCACCGAGGCAGTTAAACAACTCCTTGGTGGCAGGGCCCCTGGGGTGGATGAGGTTCGCCCTGAGTTCCTGAAGGCTCTGTATTTTGCAGGGCTGTCTTGGTTGACACTGCTCTACAATGTTGCGTGGAGATCAGGGGCGGTACCTCTGGATTGGCAGACCGGGGTGGTGGTTCACATCTTTAAGA